>JAMPIV010018664.1:0-114916 GCA_024509875.1 Oreohelix idahoensis
AGGTCTAAATCATATCATAGCGGTACAGAGAAGCGGCTGCATTTTATTGCGCCATTTGATTCAATGTTCGCTACAGTCCAGGACGACTACAGTTGGTTATTAGCATCCGTGTGGTGTTTTTCGCAAAGATATTAGCAACTCATTTCATTGGTCGAAACCACCATAATATACACAGCAGCTCAGCTGAGCCTTTTAGCACTTCAGCTGAAAGTTCAACGGTATTCCACAGTCCATATAGTCATCGACCTTAATCGGGCGCTCAAGAATGAAAGAAATATTTACCAAATTTTATGACTATACCATTTCTTAGAAAACTTCTAGTGTTAAACAGTTATACTGCCATATCATCAATACCAAAATATGATTACTACAAGTAATTCTGCAAGTGCTCGCTCATTCAATAGGCACCCGGCATGTCCAAAGGGGTGGCTCGAACGATCGCCTAGCGGGCAAGCTACAATTCAAGGTCTAGAGACAAAACAAGAATATAAGGCCGCCGTAGATCTCATGACCCTCATGGAGCAGGCGGATCTATTTATTGAGATCTAGCAGCTTGTGGGAACATAATCACCTGATCTTCATAGTATGCACATCAAAGAAGAGAACCTTATTGACAGCATATCCCTCAATGCAATGCAGGTACCAACTTAGGCGGACACATAGTGACTATAGATGAAAGCACCGAGACTAGGTAGACCATTATGTCGCTGTGCAGTTGGTCAGAGTAGGGATCTTGGACATTGCCAAGATCTGCTAGGTAGATATTCGCGTCTTGAAATGTGATTAGTCTGCTTCCGTGTGTAATGTAGTATTTGCAGTAATATCCAGATTGAACTCGACACAGTCGACGCACAAGATTCTGTGATTTCGAGCGATAGTGAATCTTTCTGTTGTAAGTCAGTCAATGTAGTGCCAACATAACGCTTACGATATCAAGGTTAGTCACACAGCAGGTTCATTTGTGTGTGCATTTCGCAAACAGTGTGTCGGTGCAGTCTAACCATGTCTTCTAGCTACCCGTAGAGTGGTTGGGTTCCACACTGAATACCAATCCAGTGCATATCTTCACAGAACAACGACTGAGTGATTAGTAGGCTACACGCTGAGATTCACCCATAGCTCCTAAAGGAAGCTTCTCAATTAATATTCATGCCCCATCAATAATCCTATATCTGAATTTTTGGGAAAGATACATTTATTAAAGTTTATAAAGACAAATGACAGGCTTGTTCGTAGTCGCACTCAGAGTCGGAGTGTGATGCACCGGTGTCTCCATCCTGGGTGCGCATATCAGTCACAATCTCTAGTAATGGAGTTCTCCACCAGAGTACAGTTACCATTCATCATAATTAATATTAACCCACTCCTTGATAGGAAGATACTTATGTTCTATCACCAGGCATCGTACGCTCCTATTTTTTGATCTGCATAGTGTATTTATGCATCCAGGTTCTCTCTTATAACGGATCCCTAACATGTTGCCCATTGTTTCCTGGACCATCAAAGAAAACTATTGGCGGTCAGAACAGAATAAATTAAAGAAGCTTATATTAATATTTAAGAGACGTACAAACTGAGAAATACTGCGGTATGTAGTTCAGTAGTGTTTATGACGAATAAATATTATTAATCCCACTAAATATTATCAATTAATAATTATCTGTTATGTAAGAAAAATATAAATAAAATATAAACCTTAATAATTTTTTTTTTATATTTAAATAATATAATAATAACTTTATTATATTAAGCGTAATAAATAAATATAAAATATATATAAAAAAATAAAGATAAAAAAAAAAAAATAAGAAAAATAATAGTAAGATAGTCCTTCTGTAATTATATACTATATATATTAAATCTCATAAGCCTTCACAGCGACCTTTTTTATACCTAAATTATTTTTTTTTAGGTATATTTTTTATATTAATATCCATTTTTTTTTATAATATAAATTGTATTATTATTTATTTTTTTTATATTATTTTTTTTTTTTTTCCCTCTGAACCATTTCAGGGGGCAAACTCGTGAATTTATTATCCTATCCACCACCCATTTTCCAGCTCTTATTAGCTACTGTCGGACATCAGTCTGAGTGTATAGATCTATACACTTTTATTTCTGGGCCCCAGATGAATTCCTAAGTGTACAAGGTGCGTGAAAACTGGGGGTGCGTTGGACGATCCAAGGTACCTTACTTAGTATTCCTTCAAACACCAGTGGGTCATGTGAAGCTTACTCTTCGCTTATCTCCACACTTGGGCTGCCTGCCCGCACCCCTTCCCCATCCACAAGGAACGTGATTTTAAATAAATTTATTGCATTATGCCTGTACATAGTTGAAAGATCAGCTCAAAGTGCATTTACCGGTCGTGAAAAAACGCGACCATTCCTTCACAGGACATGAGTGATAACACGACACCAATAGCATAACATTGCTCAAAACTATGAGTGGATCGATAAGCAGGTGGCCCGGGATTCGTGTAACTCCACCCGCCCATTCCTACGAGAGACCAGTGAATCAGTTCAGGACCGCCCATAACAAAAGTATTCTCTCCCTAAGACCCTCACAAGCAAAGCTGCAAGACGATAAGAACAACCTACCATTCCTACTCGCAACACCCACCCAGGGCCCCTCCCGACCCGCTCGTACACCGCACAAGGCACAGTCCGAACATAATCACCAGCACATGCTCGAACGCATGGACTCTTCATAACAAGTAAACTCACCAAAGAGTCAACAAACAAACAAACTAATATAATAACCCAGATACCTCAATAAAGGACAGATTAAGTATAACACTCAAGCAAGACTAACTACATGTAATCACGCGAAGGCGCAGACCAACGATATCCGAATAGAACCCCATCGGTACGACCCCTATACCAAATGCTAACAAAAAACCCAGGTCAACCCTACCAGTCTGTGATGAGTCCGCAACTTAAAGACTCTCTGTTAAGATGGAACAATAAATTTTTTCAGTTGGCAGAGTTCTCTGTAAAGGTATCCCATTAACAGCTATCGTCCTGACCTAGCTACCACTCCTCCGAACATGGTCACCAATCGGGACTACTACCCCTCCAGACACACACAAGGCAATCTATCTACATACTTGCAAATTACTAGCCGCTCCCTCTTAGGGATCAATTGTACGAAAATATACAATCAAACAGTGAACTATATCAAAATACCATAAAAAAAAACATACGCCCATGTAGACGAAAGCAACCAATGGACCGCAACTGCCCCATAGCATAAGAGCTGCTACCTCCCCCAACATAAGCGGAGATAGAACCTCATACCGATCCGGGGGAAATCCATATAGCCTCTCTTACTCGAACATGAGGGTGAACTACCCCCACAACACGGGTGCAACAATGGAAACCGCCATCCTCCATAAAGCGCGTACGGGCGTGCCACCTGGATGGACACCAAGAATTTTGCACCATCCAAATAACACTGTGGCACAACAACTTTTTCAAAAAGGTCAAAAAAAAAGGTCCACCAACCCCAACCCCAACCCCCAAAAACACACAAAAACAACCCACCAAAACAAAACACAGAAACAGACCCCCATTGTGGCACGGCAGGCACTTACTCACTAGAACTATTACAGCAAAAGACATTAGGTTTACACCGACCAATAAACATATATGAGATCGTGCGATGAATGGATTCACAGTTCATAGGGAGGCTTGAACGAAGCAAGTATTCAAGAATCATAATCAGGCAAGCACTTTCACATTCTCCACTGTAGTCCGAATCACGCGCCCAAGGGAACGCGCGACCCACAGTGGAAAGAAATACAAACGGGACCACCATCATGCGTCCCGAGCGTCTAAAGAAAGCTGGCTCATGAAACTAAACGGATACATAGTTGCGATACAATACTTACAATCACGCGGCCCTTTGTCTCTTGCATATTTGTGACAAGCCATACCACTACCTAACCATACATTTAGGCGAACACCGCAGAAAGTGTGCACCCCGTGAGGCGCAACACTGGCTAATTGGCAGACCTAATCAAAGCGTCGCATTGCGAAGGTGGGGGGCCTTTATTGAGGACCATGGACCGATGAGAAGGCAACGAAGAAACTTGTACACCTCATCACTATCAGTATTGTGAATGAGCTGACCGACCAGAAAGCGCGTTGTGAAAACTGGGCAAACTTCGCAAAGACTAACCGCAAGACATCCAGGAAGAAACATGCTGCATATTACAACAAAGAAAGCCGAAGGATAGAAGAGCTGTTAGCTGATGAGGTAGACGGTTCTCTCTTCTACACAGGCGATACCACCGGTCGAGCAGCAACCAACTATCAAATTGGAGCAAGGTACCGTACAACTGTTTTCGAGAAAGACAAAGGTATCTAGAACTACACTTACAAAGATAGACACACAAACTGGAAGGAAAAAGTCTATCATGGCTGTGAACACCTTCTACAAAGAAGTATAATTCGGAGCGCGAAGTTCCACTCAGGCGAAGGAACACACCATTTACATGATGACCTTAGTATTCGAGCCACTAGCCACAGAAATGAAAATGAACCTCTCAGCCTTGTTTAAATATCCACCCTAAACCACCGAGAGACTCTCCTGCACAGGTAAAGGACAGTAAACATTTGACGAAAACGTCATGCGAAGGATAAGCCATACCTCTTACAAAGGTCGATGAGAATCAATACAAGACTTATTAACGGATAACACCGGGCACACAAACTTTTGGTGAATAATGACATGCAAACTACTAGACCCAACCGAACCCATCTGTATAGAACGCCTCATACTATAATCCCATTAGGCGGGGCGCACAAGAAAAAGCTTGTGAAAGCGGAGATTGAATATTCTGTTACCAGGAAGGGATTCCATTTCTCACAGTGAATTCTCACGTCTAGCCCATTGTGGAGCTTTTGAGTATATGATGGAAACCCTCCCGACTGGAGTAACATAGACTGTGAAATATAGATTACAGGAAGACTTGAATCTGGCTATTCACAGAAACGACGATCAGCGTGTGTATCCCATTACCGTGGCGATACTAACGGCAAACTGTTTTGCCAGGAACTTAAACAAGAGCAAAATCCATTTGAGTTTGTCCTAAGGCTAGATCTGCTATCAAGCGGATAGAGTACCAAATCCCGAAGAGCGGCCAGAAAATCCGACCGAAATATCTGCGTGCGTTTTAGCAACATCGGAAGGGCACTCAGCTAGTTTAACATGCGTTAGCCGTTCATGAGATTCGAAGAACCTCCCCAAGTGATGTAGTTTCCAGAAATGCGAAGCGAAAAATTGGTTTTATCCACCTGAAAATAACACATGTATAACAAATTCTCAAGTTGAATGATATCCTCCATTCCTACGGTAAAGCGATTTTGACAGAACACGTTATAACCCTTCTTCTAAAACTGCTACTTGCTGCGACTTCAGAGATGGCAGATTTAGGACTGACATAGCACCCCAACAAAATTTGTATTGGGATTGCAACGGAATCTGGTAACTTCCTCTAGGGACGCGGATCTACGCGTACAATCAGGGTAGCATGACCACTGACCCAAGAACCCATGGAGAAATTACAGACGCAGACAGACGCGTGACACGAACGAGCGCGGAAACCCTAAGCGAAATCATAACAAGGTTTCCGAACAGCGGGCATAAGAATTGCGCGCGCAGGACCCGTCTAACATCACTGGCCCATTCAACACTCCTCGTATCCATTAGACTCTTGCATACTGGAGCTAATACTCCTTTCATTCCCCATCGATGCTATTTTAACAATTAATTTAACGCGCGCATGTCAACATTCATAAAGTTAGACCATAACAAGCATTCATTTTACACACCATCAGCGCATAATGAAACAAAAAAACAAATTACGAGTATACGGGGGTTCGTTTGATTTTTTCTTATTTTATTTTTTTAAACAAAGCAGCTAGCGTACAAGTGATGTGCAAAAAAAAGTAATTAATACGACAATACTACATAAATAAAACAACAATATAAAATAAAAGCAAATTCTGTAACGACCGAACACTCACGTGCCATCTCATGGCGGTCCAATATTCCTTCCTACAATCATCAATCCTGTATTTTTTGGTATGCGGTGGTACATTCTCCAGACTTCACATTTCCATAAAGTACTAGATTTATGTCGTGGGAATACATACCACACAACATTACATAATAATAGCTAGCATATTATTAAAAAAAAGTCGAATATAACATGAGAATCAGGCACACATACATGGATAAAAAACCACATTATTTCACACACTAAAAAAGTGCCGCGGATCCGGCCGGAATAGGAAAAGAAATGATTTACCCTATGTGAATGAAGATGTAGACAACGTCAAATACTGTTTCTCTGGTGGTATGTAGATAATCCGAACATTTGTTTGAGGAAGTGTTTTAGGAAAAGTGCTTTTGTCTGAAACAGAATAAATGTCGGTGGAAGGTAGAGCTTTTTAGGTGGTCGTGGCAAGGCTGATATCCCATTGCGACAGATAGTGCACCAGAGTAGGCTAGACACACTTTGTGAACAGGGTCCAGAGTCCTAAGGTTTGGGTCTGCAATACTTAACTGATGTTAATCGCGTTGTCCCACTCACCGAGATCCTGCCCTTCTACTGGTTTAGCTGAAACAATGATCTACGGGTACGCACAGTCAATGTTAGATAGAAGGTGGGTGTGAGTCAGCTTGGCTCTTAGTTGTAGACAGTAAGCGTTTTTTACGAACATGTAATTTTGGTTCTTTCCATCGAGACGAGATCCTTGTTGTCGTGGTGTCTGCGATTATCAGGTGCGAGCAGACCACTGCTCTCCTTTCGCAAGGAGAGTGCAGTCCTCTACGAGTGGAAGGTAGGGCAACCAACATGCCATAGTTTAAGAGAGCAGTAAATCTAGATGTGTGTCTGTATTATGTAGGTGATAGAACAATCCAGTCTATTAGTCCTCGCGTCTAGCGAAGTGTGTTATTTTAGGCTAGCTGGGTCAGACTTGATTTTTGTTGCATGGATCGGGGGTTTTGGTGTTTAAAAATTCCGTCACATGGAGACTGTCCACGCTTAAGTGCTGTCAAATCGTGCAATCCCCCTAACATTGTGTTCCATGTTTGACATGTTCCTTCGCAACTGTCTGTATTGCGATTAGATCATCGCGTGTAGGTCGTTGATGAACATTGCGAAGAGTAGGGGCCCAAGAATAGAGCCCTGCGGTACTCCTGTAACTACCTTCGAGAAATCTGATGCCGAGTTGTTGTGAAGCACTAACTGTTGTCGATCTGCCAGGAATGATTTGATGATGTTTAGTGGATTAGAGCCTATTCTGAGGGTTTCCAACTTTTGAACCAAGATAGTGTGGTCAATCATGTCAAATGCTTTCTTGAAGTCGACAAAAACAGCACCACATAATTTTCCATCATTTATGTTCGACAGCCAGTTGTCTGCCATTTTGGTGAGCGCTGTGTGACAGGAATGTTTGGGTCTGAAACCTGACTGGCTATCAATGAGCAGTTTGTTTGTTGTTAAGTGTTGAAATGTGGTGTTGTAAATGTGTTTCTCTAGTGGTTTTGAAAGAGATGATAGAAGGGATATTGGTCTGTAGCTGTTGGGATCGCTATGTGAGCCAGATTTATAGAGGGGGTACACTTTGGCAGATTTAAATGCTGTGGGGAAGTAGTTGTGTGCAATACATTGATTGTATACATAGGTTAAGGAGTAGCAAATGATGGGCGCAGCGTAACGTAGAATCTTATTGCTGATACCATCAAGCCCAGATGAATTGTTGTTTTTTAATGCCAAGATATATTTGAGAGCTTCATGTACTGTTAGAAAAGGAATATGTTTTAGATCTGTTGTGGTGTGTTCAGTGTTGCAGAAGGCTGTCAATTTACTAATATCGCAGTCCATTGGCTTTAGTGTCGACTTGAGAAGGCTAATTTCTGTTTTGAAGTGGTTGCTAAAAATGAATTGCCGTGAGGGAGCAGCTTTTTGGTAACGAGAGTAGTGACTTTGATTTGTGTGTTAGTGTTCTAATGGCTGCCCAGACTTCTTTGCTGTTTGCTTTGTCTTGAATCATCTTTCTGAAATGTAGTTTCTTTTCCTGACGAATGAGATATTGTACTTTGTTTCTAAGCATCCGATACCTGCTGAAATCTTTGAGCTTATGTGCTTCGTCCCGCTCTCTCATTGTTGATAGTATTTCGTTGGTTATCCATGGGGTCTTTCTGATGTTTTTGACCCGAACCTGCTTTATAGGAACATGTTTGTCGAATACGTTGTTGAAAGTTTGTGTCCAGTATGTTATGGCTTCTTCTGGATGCGGAAGTTGGTACACGTATGAGAGAGGGGATATTTGTAGGTCTTGTAGGAATAATTGAATGTTAAAGTTTTTGAAATTCCTGTAATGGACTGTGATGTGTTCCGTTTTAGGTGCTTTAAACCCCTTTCTCGTCCAGGTACAGCAAATAGGATAGTGGTCACTTAATGATGTCTGTGGGACTGTGCATTCTATAATGTTTTCTGGGCAGGTCGTATAGATATGATCAATTAGTGTAGATGATGAGTCTGTTACTCTCGTGGGTTGATTGATTAACTGTATGAGGTTGTATGAGATGGTGATATCATTCCACGTGTTGTTCGGTTTGTGAAGGTCAATATTGAAATCCCCCAGTAGAATAATTTCCTTCGAAGAAGCCCAAACGTTGTCCATCATTCATGAGAATGTGTCAAACCATACAGCAGAAGAGCTAGGGTTTCGGTACAGGTAACCAATTAGAACGGGGGTCAGGTTGGGGAGTTTTATTTCCAGCCATAAACATTCAATGCCAGTATGTTCTAGATCATCACGGCGTCTGTACTGAAGAGATGTTGAGATGTATATGACTAGCCCTGTTTCATGTTGTCTGTTAGGATCCCTCCGAATGGTGGTGAATCCATTAATCCTAATTTCGTCATCTGTAATTTTGTCATTGAGACGGGTTTCAGAAAAACCAAATATGTGGAAGTTTTGTTGGAGGGAGGTGGAGACTTCAGAAAGCTTACCTAGCAGGTGGTAAATGTTTAAATGACCAATTTTAAGCCCTGATAGTTTAAGCCATGAATTAGTGGTATTGCCTATATTTTGATTAGAGTTTTTGCACTCGGACATGATAATAGTCAATAGGAAAGAAATAATGAGGGGAGTAGGAATGAGTAAGAAGCACCCAGACCACAGACTAAGAAGGATGTGCGATCCTTGGTTTCACTCTATGGGTTTTATCAAAAGTACATTAAAAACTTTAACTCTGTGTGTGCGCCTCTGACGGATTTAACTCGCAAAGGAAAACTGGATAAAATTGAATGGTCGGCAGAATGTGAATTGGCCTATAATGAGTTAAAGGAAAAACTCACAAGCAAGCCTATATTCAAATTACCTGATTTGAGTCAGGAATTCATGGTAAGAACGGTAAGTAATGTGGGCCTGGGGGCCACTTTGTTACAAAGGTTCTCTTCACCAGTTGGGGAATTGAACCCAGTTGCTTATGCTAGTCGCAAATTAAACCAAGCGGAACAAAATTACTCAACAATTGAAAAAGAATGTTTGGCTTTAGTTTGGGCGATCAAAAAGTTCCAGATCTATTTATATGGTAGAACATTCGTGGTACAATCAGATCATCAGCCATTAATATTCTTGGCACAGGCAAAACATGGAAATGCCTGTTTATTAAGGTGATCTCTTCTCATTCAACCATATTCGTTTACCATTGAATACATTCCTGGATCGCAAAATGTTGGGGCAGATTTTTTTAGCAGACACCCAGGATACTCATAAAGCCTAGTTGAGTTAATTGGATCGGGATTGTTCAAACAGATTATAATCTGCATTCGGATGCAGACTTTTAAGAGGGGAGGTGTGTGATAAAGTCAGTTTGAACCTCCCTCCTCAAATCATGTATAAGATATTCTATAGATTCTGCTACTAGGGTCTTTTTTTAAATTGGACAATAATTGACTAGGGCAACGCCACCACTTTTTGTCAGCGATTCACGCTGGATTTGAAAGTATTGAAGATTTGCTAATAATACCCCCTTTCCTAAAGTACAAGCTTTTTGGGTAGCTCCGCCCTAATTTTTAAAAGTAACGTTAGAATGACTTGGCAAGCGGCCAAGGCATCATTTAGTTCAAAAGAGTGAAGGAGTATAGGAGTAAAAGAAAAGAGGCTACTGTCCAAAATCTATAAATAACTATGCCACTTGTATTGTATCTAAGTCCCCCCAGCAACGGAGTATTTGAAACAAATCTTAACCCGCCCGCACCCTCTCACTTTTTTCTGACAGAAGCGTGACAGATGCCTATCGCGTGCTTAGAAAAGGGAAGACAATGGTGGATTGTAAAAAGAAAAAATCACGTCTACTTGGAAATTTGAACTCAACTGCATTGTGCAAGAGGCAAAAGTGAAACTAGGAATATTTATTTCTTCATAAAAACGAAAGAGAGTAAATAAAAGAGATATTTTGACAATAGAGTACTGTTGTTTAATATAATAACTTATCGGGACTTAGAACCTTTCTTTCCCTGATATGTTAGCACAGTGTTAGTTCCAAAGGTTGTTATTGCCGGGAGTTGTAGTGAGGATAAGCTCTCACTGCAGATAAAATACTTCTATGGCACGCGCCTCAAACAGCCTCTGACAACCAAGTCCAGCTCCCGGCCTTCACGTGTGGCTCAATTTGAGCCTGGCGGAACTGTTTCCACTGACGGGAGAAGGGGCAAAGGCGAGCGACTGGCGCCTTAAAACCAGCAGCTTCGGGCAGATAGGGCTCGTGATCCTTGGTTGGTAGCTTATCTAAGAGAAGGAACTCTGAATTCAAACCACCGCTGCCTTGCGGGAATATCCATTTATGGAATTGGCTTCGGGAGTAAACCCTGAGGATAAATCCGGAGTCGGAGTCCCTAAGGCAGTCTAATGTCGATTCGACATTATTCTGGCAACTCCTGCGACATGGCTGGTACCAAACTGTATCGGCTACTGCCGTTCCTTTGGATCTACCGGCTGTGTGGAGAGGGGGAACATGCTGCATGGGCAACAGCTTGATCTCCATATAACTGTGCCCAAGCTCGCGCCCTGGAGAGGACACTCCAGCTTCACCCTATAGGTGTCGGCAAAACACGGGAAGTAGCAGTTACCGGTTATAAGCATTTTGCCTAATTGGCGTAGGGCATTGCGCCAGGGGCTACTTCCGACAGTGGGAGAGGTTCTAGGATCTCACTGGACAGCTACCGCCCGCTTCAAGCTGGGCAGCCCCCAGTCAATAAGGTGTTGTCCCGCCACTGTCTGCTTTCCCCATTGGGTGCATGGGGATTAGGGTCAAACCCGAACTGTGGACAGAAAATTTTGCACCAAGCAATTATCGAAAAAATAGAAATAAGCAAACTCTCAGACTGGGAT
Organism: Oreohelix idahoensis; assembly: GCA_024509875.1. Lineage (NCBI taxonomy): Eukaryota > Metazoa > Mollusca > Gastropoda > Stylommatophora > Oreohelicidae > Oreohelix > Oreohelix idahoensis. The sequence goes on from JAMPIV010018664.1 coordinate 11,425, forward strand.
GCTGGAACGTCCGGACTATGTTGACTGGACTATCCGAAAACCTACAGGATGTAAACGATGTAAGGAAGACAGCCATAATTAATGATGAGCTTAAACGACTTCAGGTGGATATAGCTGCACTTCAGGAAACACGCCTGGCGGGCTCTGGAACGATGAGCGAGAAGGACTACACATTTTATTGGCAAGGGAAAGATCTTAATAAAGCTAGAGAACACGGAGTAGGTTTTGCGGTCAAAAAATCGCTAACTAAAATGGTTGAACCAGGCGAGAATGGATCAGAACGCCTGTTAACGCTCCGCCTGCAAACTAGCACAGGTCCCATCACCCTTGTCAGTGTGTATGCTCCTACTCTGTACTCTGCCTCAGAAGCTAAAGATGAGTTCTATGAGAATCTAACAGCAATTATCAAAAGCATACCTAGGCAAGAACAGCTTGTTCTCCTTGGTGACTTTAACGCTAGAGTGGGTGCCGATAATGTTTCATGGCCTTCATGTCTGGGCAGGTTTGGTATTGGCAAGATGAATGAAAATGGACAACGGCTCTTAGAGTTGTGCGTCCACCATGACCTCTGCGTGACCAACACCTACTTTCAGACAAAACCCCAGCATAAATTGTCATGGAGACACCCACGATCCAAGCACTGGCACCAACTGGACCTAATTCTCGTCAGAAGGCCACTCCTCGGGTCTGTGCTCTCCACGCGCTCGTACCATAGTGCAGACTGTGATACAGATCACTCCTTGGTTTGCTGCAAAATGAGAGCACAACCAAGAAAACTCTATCGTGTCAGACATGAAGGGAAACCACGCATTGATACCAGCAAGATGTCAGACCCTTTCATGATCGCTCAGTTCACTGCGACCTTCGAGAAAGTGCTCAGTAGCCCTCAGCATGGTGATACCATTACAGAGAACTGGGAGCATCTACGGAACACCATTCAAAGTACTGCACTTGCCACCTTTGGTAAGAAAACAGCAAAGTCAAATGACTGGTTTGATGCTTCATCAGATGTGATGGCACCTGTCATTGAAGCTAAGCGCAGTGCTATGAATGAATACAAACGTTCACCGAGTGCCAGAACCCTACAGATCCTGAGGGCTACGAGAAGCAAAGTTCAACAAACTGCTCGACGCTGTGCAAATGACTACTGGCTCCAGCTCAGTGAGAGCATCCAGATCGCAGCGCAAACAGGCAACATTAGACAAATGTATGACGGTATAAAGAAAGCACTTGGCCCCCATAAAAGTAAGACGGCACCGCTAAAAACCATCAGCGGAGAGAAGCTAACCGATAAGGGTAAGCAGATGGAGAGGTGGGTCGAGCACTACTCTGAGCTTTACGCTAGAGACAATACCGTTACGCCTGCAGCCCTTGATGGTGTCAACAGTCTGCCAACTATGGAGGAGCTGGATGCCGAACCAACATTAGAGGAACTCAGCAAGGCCATTGATAGCTTGGCCTCTGGCAAAGCACCAGGCAGTGATGGGATTCCTCCTGATTTAATCAAATGCTGTAAGAGCACGCTATTACATCCCCTGCATAGGATGCTGTGCCAGTGCTGGGAAGAGACAACTATTCCTCAAGACATGCGAGATGCCAAGATTGTAACACTGTATAAAAATAAAGGAGACAGAAGTGATTGCAATAACTACAGAGGCATCTCTCTTCTTAGTATTGTTGGTAAGGTTTTTGCCAAAGTCATCTTAATGTGACTACACAAGTTAGCTGAGCGCATATATCCAGAGTCACAGTGTGGATTCCGAGCTGGCAGATCAACAACAGACATGATCTTCTCTCTCCGCCAGCTTCAGGAAAAATCAAGAGAGCAGAAAAGACCATTATATATCGCCTTTATAGATCTCACAAAAGCATTCGACCTGGTTAGTAGGGATGGACTCTTTAAAATCCTCCTGAAAATAGGCTGCCCTTCTAAAATGCTGGAAATGATAAAGTCATTCCATGACGACATGAAGGGAACAGTCAATATGCTGGAAGCACGTCACAGCCCTTTGATATACGAAGTGGCGTTAAACAAGGCTGTGTTCTGGCTCCGACCCTCTTCGGAATCTTCTTTGCCTTACTCTTGAAACATGCATTCAGAGATGCAACTGAAGGAATATGCCTTCACACTAGGTCAGATGGCCGTCTGTTTAATCTTTCAAGGCTGAAGGCAAAAAACAAAAATCAGAAGGGTCACTATAAGAGACTTGTTGTTCGCTGATGATGCTGCAGTCGTCACTCAAAGCCAACAGGAGCTTCAGAGCTTGATGAATCGCTTCACTAAAGCATGCAAGGACTTTGGCCTCACAATAAGTCTAAAGAAAACGAATATGCTGAGTCAGGATGTGGATGCTGCACCAGTTATCACTATCGATAACTATGAATTGGCAGTGGTGCACCACTTCACATACCTAGGGTCTACCATCAATGACAAACTCTCACTGGATACAGAAATCGACAGCCGCATTGGCAAAGCTGCAGCTACCTTTGCCCGCCTCACATCGCGTGTTTGGGGAAACTCTTTACTCACAATGAAGACCAAAGCTGCGGTATATAATGCCTGCGTCACCAGCACACTCCTATATGGCAGCGAGACCTGGACGACCTATGCTAAGCAAGAAAGAAGGCTCAATACCTTCCATTTGCGGTGTCTACGCCGCATCCTCGGCATCTCGTGGAAAGATAAAGTGACAAATGTCGAGGTGTTGTCACGTGCTGGCCTTCAAAGTATGTATACGCTTCTTAGACAGCGCAGACTTCGCTGGCTTGGCCATGTTCGCCGCATGGAAGATGGTCGCATCCCAAAAGATATCTTCTACGGACAATTAGCAGATGGCAAGAGAACAGTTGGGCGACCACAGCTGAGGTTCAAAGATGTGTGCAAGAGAGATATGAGGGCACTGGACATGGATCCAGCAACATGGGAGGATGAAGCTGCCGATCGCACTAAGTGGCGATGCTATTTACGGCGCCACCTCAGATTGGGCGAAGAGAGGCTCACACAAGAAGCAGAGGTGAGGAGAAAACGTCGAAAGGAGCACCAGGAAAATAAGCAGCTGAGGGCTGTCACCTCAGGGGCGCATTCCCATAGTCAGTTATGACTGAAGGGGCTATTATTAGCACAGTGAAAAGAGCCCATGATAATAAAAAAGAAAAAGTACAAAAGTGAAAACAATGATAGAGAGGAAAATAAAACTTAGATAGAATGATAGATGCAAACAAGCAGTTTAATAATTAGTTTTAATAATTAAAATCGCTCCATAAATAACCCAGATATTGTAGAATTGAGACAGACTGGCAGAAAAACGGATAACCCAACACTGGTTCAGTTTTGAAAATTGTCCGCTGCAGTCAAATACTTTTGACTCGATTTGATTGGGTACACCAATAATTAGAAAAGGGGAGGTGGAAACTGCAGATTTGTTAGCCACGCGAACAGTATTTTTAAATAGTAATAGAGGGATCAGACAAGCAAACGTATTGATAACCCAAAAGATGGGGTTTTTCAAAAAAGAGAGTTAATTTCGGATGCGCAGTTTCCATTGGCCAAAGAGATTGATAATAGTGATAGGGTACAAGCCTAGAGCACCATTTGAAGAATAATTTTACAACAAGTGAAAGATTGACCACAAAAGTGTAGAATTGAAAGTCAGTTTCTGCAGGCTGTACCAGACGGCGATCTGTATTTGGACAAAACGATTGCTAGTCAATCTATTCCTTGTGTGTGAAATATTTAATTGATTTTGCGGGTGGAATCGTCTATTATCCTGTCAAACATAACTGGAGATGCTGAATACTAGGCATTCTGTCTGGTATATGTGAAGAAACCAGATATCAGATGTTCCTAGGAGACCCTCTTGTGTAGAAGAGTGGGCAGTTATTACAGCAAGTTACTTATTTACTCCAGGAGACCCTCTTGTGAAGAAGAGTAGGCAGTATCATCAGGAAGACTTCCATTTTCAACAAGAACAGAAGATAAGCCCCATATTTTGGGCTTATGACATTTTATTTAATTATTCTCCACACTTATTTTATTAATATATTTCGAGTGAAGTGATGAGGACATCAGTCTCTCTAACTAGTGATATATTAAAATACACCAGTTTGTCAGAAAGGGATACAATACAGGAATTTGTTTATTAAACACTTAGTATGGACAAGAAGTCCTTTTTATTTAATTAACTGTATATATATTGATAGAAAAACTACCTTTATTAATTGTTTGAATTTTACTCCTGTTCCAAAAGAATTTGAGGTTCAGGAGAATAAAATTGTACAAAAGATTTAATTTCAAAAAAAGTTAACCACTGTTTTACTTGAGTTTCTTATCTTGAGTTACAGTTGTATATGTATGTTATCAACATCACATCATACATTCATTCCCCTAGACACTAGTCAAATATAAATAAATAGGTTTAAAATATTTGCAGAGTGAGATCACCGGGTGGTAGCAGGTACTCTGACAGTACATCATTGTTCCATCATTATACTCAGGGACCTACATAGCTTGACCTCACTCTGTAGACAAATAATAACTAATACTTATAACATCAAAACCCACCACAAGTGATATGACAGTTGGAAGGTGGGGGACACTTTTGCATTGGTCAGCCAATTATTTCAACACCTCTTTGTCAGGCGGGGGACACTTTTGCATTGGCCAGCCAATTATTTCAACACCTGTTTGTCAGGCAAGCCCGGCAATGAAAAAGGTCGCGAATTGCCCCACCCACTTTTGGACTGACAGAGGACAAGAGCGATCCTGGGAATGAGTGACCAGAGGGTCTCTTAGCTATTGGTTGTATGGGCGGAGTTGTACGTCAATGGTCCAAGGGACCCACATTTGACTTTTAGAGATATAATATACCGCGCAGCTCGCTAGAGAGATCAGTCCAGTTTTTTACATTGTGGTGTAGAGAATAAATCCCTAAACGCTTAGCCTAAATACACGTCTTTATTCAGAGTGGATAAAATAATTTACATCTGTGGTGAATTGTGTTCTTAAAGGATTCTGCGAAGGGAAAAGAAGGCTAGTAAATCTTATACAGATTATTAATACTTTTTCTTATTCTTTATTTATTTTAACCTCACAGCTAAATGTGCGAAAGAGAGTTTCAATTAATTCTTTTCATAAATAATTAATAAAATCAGAAGATTTTCCTCTAAGATGATAGGCTGATAGGAAGTAATTAATAGTTCAAACTTCACCTTCATCTAGCTTGTTGAATCATCATAGTCTTCCATACGCACTCACTCATGCACAGTATATTTAACATCATTAGAATCGAACTCTTAGAGATCAATAGTGAGAAGTAGAATAAATGAAAGTCAACCAGTGATGTTAAGTGTGAAACCTTACGAAGACTTTTATGTGTCTTCAGTCCATCAGAAGTCTTAGTCTACATGCTACATGTCAGACGTCTAACCAGAAATAAGTTATTTAAAAAAACGGACATTTGGCAAGCAGAATTCGCCATTGGTCATTCTTCGTTCCTCACTTAAAAAGGAATATTTCTCACCCACGCTCAAGAAGGTGGACGCAGCATTTTTCGTCACGTGTGCACAATACATAGTTATAACAAGTTCAAGCCATTTTCTAGAGACCTTCTACCTAATATCTCATAGGCTATTCCTGGCAAAAACTACTGTCGTAGTTGCCCCAATACTCACCACACGACAACCATACAATCAGAAGGCATCCGCCTGATATCAGTTGTAAAGGCAAAGAGAGCTTTCATCAGTGTGACAAGTTTTCTTAACGACAATAAGGCTTTCATTGGCTGTGAGGAAAAATGTATTGTGATTGTAGTGGATTTGATGGTATTGTATGATTGTGATCTTACTTAATGTGATGCATGAGGTCCGCTGTGAAGGCTCCTGAGATAAATGTAGCTGTGAATTTTCAGAAGGCCCTTCTTGCTACCACTACGACTTCACACCTATCTTTTTTTTTCTAATGAATGTGGCTACGTTAAAATTCTAGGGTATGATATGTAATGTGTTGTGGTAGTTTACATACACACACACAGATATTTAATAAGTTTAATAATATTAATAAAATGTTATGACACACTGAACTAACTCAAGCTGTGTAAAATTTTTGATAATAAATTTTCTTTAAGTTTATTTGTTCTGAACCAAGGTTTTATTTTGGTCAGAACATATGAAAGGTTTTGCAATTATTAATGAAATGCATGAATATATGGCATAATAAATGAAAGGGTGTACATATGTATGTTACAATACTAGTTAATATTACTACTGTTTATAGTTGTAATTTTTCTGGGAGAATGTTTAATGGATGTGCTGTTGGGGTGACCTCATCACTCCCTGGCTATGGCGACTACACATTGTCCATTTATTGATGATATTATAATTGGTGTGTTAGAAATTAAGTTGGTGAGTATTCAGCAGTCCAGACGCTCACGTATCTTGAATGAGTAATCTGGTGCTGGAATCAGGTGGCCCCACCTCTCCGTGCTTGGAGGCAATATCAGGCTGCTCTGCCAAAATATAAACTGCACGGGTCCACTCTTGTAATATTCAACACCTCATTTGACACCACATTGGTGCCAAATAAAAACTCACAGTTCTGCAATAAAGTATTGGTCATGTGTCAGAATTCCATCCTCTAAACCATTTCTGGACACAACACCACACACAACAACAACACCACATAGACGGGTCAGATCTCTTTGACCATACAACACATCTTACCAATTTGGTTTCACATAGGATAAGTTCTCCCAGACTACATATTCTGAAATATGTTCATTAGCTTCCTGCCATAGAATAGGATAGGTGATATGTTCCACTGATCTCAACACTTGATCTGTCCTTCATAATCCTTGCTGGAGTTTATGTATTTTTATTTGTCTCTAGACCCTGAACTGGGGCGGGGGGTCTAGAGCGAATCCTTACTTGTTGTAAGGGATAGATTTTGATATGGCAGTATCAAATCACTCGAAACATTAAACAAATATTAAAATATACAAAGAAATACTTTCAGTCTTACCAGAATTATGAATATAGAACACAGTTAATTGCTAGCAAAACTCAGCTGAGCTGCTGGCTTTAGTATGGCGTCCCTCTAAATATTTCAATTAGCTTCTGGGAATTACACCACTAAATAATTCACTGTGTCTACTAGGACAACTTATGACGAATGGCAAAAATGTGCGTCTGAGCGCCGATAATATATTCATCTATGGCCAATCACCGCCTTTTTTCCTTTTCAAATTCAAACCTCCTACCAAAAAGTCATTTCAGTCATACCTCAGTCAAGTATGCGTTATTGTCTGTTGGTCCGTCTGTCTCTACTTGCGTTTCACACAAAAAAACACACTTGTTTTTTGAACCAACTCCGCCTTCCCCTACACAATTTTGCCTTTAAAGTTATTTTTAGCCACAGTTCACCATCCCATCCCGTCTCTTTCATTCCAACTAGATTTTAGCACTTGAGTCTCAAGGCTACAGTTTTTTGAAAATTTGGGACATTTTTTTGTTTCAATGCAGTCGCTCGCTGATATGAACAACACAGTCTTTTGTCAATATCTTTCTTATTATCTATCCGTCTGTATAAATGAAAGCATATTATTTCACTGCTCAAGATGGGCCATCCGGCCAGCTAGGTTTTATATTCCTAACATCATTATTAAGAAAAAGTTACTTTTCAAGGTTAGTTGGTTTTTCGAAATATTTCTAGCATCTTCTATACTGCGTTTGCCGCTGAATTCAAATAAACGGACTAAGTTATCGCAAAAGCGTCCAAGAAATGACTGTTGCGTATAATAGCTAAGGTCCCTTTTGTCGATTTCTTTACCTTATGTCAACTTGGGGACGTGAATTTTCCTCCTTTCCCCACCAATTGCGTCTTTTAGCCTTGCTAGTTTCAAGCACGCGTTCATCATGGTTAATTTTATGACAGTGATGCTAATTCATCCCTGAATTACTTCATACATGTGAGACCTGCACTGCAAACACACTGATGGAAAGAAATGTTGTAGGCATTAGAGATGGTTTCTGTAAGAAGGCTACAAAGGAGACACTGAGTAACCAGAAATCTGAAACAGAAGATAGGTGTAAGTTCATCAACCTAGTAAGGCGGAAGTAACTTTATCTGAACTCGGAGAAGAGAACATAGGGAGAATCTGGTAACATCTGACCAACACAGAAAGGACTCCGACAAACTGTGAGAAGATTGAAGTCACAGTTGATTCAAGAAACCAGAGATCGTGGGAAATGGAAAGACGTGATTGTCAACACCAGCCAGCATGTCACTCAGTGAGTGATCAAAGTATTAGTGATGTCAGATATTATTGTTTGATGTCAGATGTGTCTTCTGTCCTGACCTCGTTCTGTCAGTATATGCCATCGCTAGGCCTTGACCTTCATGCAGGAAGTTTGTGCCAGACGCTTAATCTACTCTTGCAGTGCTGATTTCATAAGCACTTGTTCTACTGATGGAGATGCACAGCTTCAGTCCCCTTACTCACCACTTACTACAGGCCTGTTAAATTAGTTATCCTGTTACTTCTGTAGCTCCCTTAGGGACCCTGCGTACGACAGGGAAGTTACAAAAGAATGTCAGAGTAAAACACTGGTGTCCAAATACGCCTTTGTGATACCCAGGCGGGAGAGGATAGCTTTGATAATAATATTGACAGGGGAAGTACTATTAGTGAAAATAAAGAGGAAGATTTTGGTAATAATAGTGAGAAAAGAGTGCTGTGTTAGTTAGTTACGAAACGCTATGTACCCTATCATCTGTAGGTCACTGACTTCACTGGCTGGTTATATCTCCCATATTGCGTTTATAATTTAGTTTGTGATGCGAAAACTTTTGAATTTTATTCGCCTGGAAAACATTTTTAAAATGTTATCTCAAGTTTTTTTATTTGATCTCTCTCTCTCTCTCACACACACACACACACACACACACACATTTTCTTCTTCATACACTCTCAGACGTCCACTTGAATGTTTTCAAAGAAAGAAGTAGTCAGTTTGAGGCTATTTGAATCTCCGTAGAGCTTTTCCACGAATGGTACTGGTGTCGGCCATATGCGCTTTCTCTGTTCCGCATATGTTGGGCAACTTTGAAGCAAATGTTCAGCAGTCATTTTATGAGTGCCACAGTTACATTGATCAGTAGTTCCTATCTTTAGCTTGTTGAATAGATGGTATCTCAATCTGTTGTGACCAGTGCAGAGTCTGAAGATTACCACTTCTGTGGAGCTGGTAGTATGCACCATGTTGTTGTTACGGTGTTATTTTAAATGACGGCGTCTGCTGGGGTTTAGCCATGCGCAACGTTTAGGGGTCATTAACATTTATAGAATATGTCGATATTTTACGGTATACTGAACGCGAAATATATGCGGAGATTATGACGCATTCACGTTGGGAAGGTCACGCTGGGTGACTTGGTTACATGGCCCTTGTTACGCTATCCGTCAAGCAAGAAGGTCGTGTCTTGTATTTCTTCCAAGGAAAAAAGGCTGAGTATATAGCCTATATTATATAGATGAATCGATGTAGAACTCAGGGTCAGTTCAGATATTAATCTAAGTATGAGATTAATTAAATCAAATTAAATGATGGAAGGAGAATCGCATTATGATTCAAATTGTAGCTGTCAAGAACTCATGTGCTCATTTCTGGCTGTTGATTACAACAGCGCACGTATATAGCCACGATGTTCATCTGACATTGTTTTGACACGGACGGACATGAATACTATGCATGTAAATTTCTAATGAACTATATCTGGATGTATATCTACGTGAATGTCTTATGTGTGAACTGTAAATAAATTCATGGACTCTGAATTGAGGACTTTATCACATCGATACGTTACAGCTATTTGCTGCATTTGCCAATGTTGATGATTATGCAAATGAAGAACTCTTCTGATAAGAAAAATAGGTATATATAATGATGAGCTCCGAAGGGAACGAATGTATTCTTGGACATTCAACAAATGATGAATCAATATAACGTTGACCCTTACTCCAAGATGATAACGGACGAAGCACGCATTCGCGATTAAACAAAATACATAACCAGCTCTAAACCAGCTCAGCCTTATCGGCCTCCCCTATATAAACCGACTTTATCAGCTGGCGGCCAGATGTGGCGTGGATAATTTCAAAGATTACCGAGTTGAAAGAACTAAATTCCTTTCGAGCGAAAATGAACACTTTTTGTATCTACACCGATGACGTCACACCCCCTTGACAACAGGATGAATCAGCTGTAGTGATGGCAGCCGCCTTTCAACGTCATTGAAGAAAATTATTCATAAACGCTTAATCGAACATTGGAGAATAGATTCAGTCAACATGAGCATGAAATATAAGTCCTACTGTCCGTTGGCGAAGCAAGCATTGTATGAATCTATCGAGGCAAAAAGATAAGTAACTTATTTGAAGGTTACAATAAGTTAATCCTATTTGTCCAATAACGCCATGTTCTTTTTTTTTTTCTTTGTATCCATGTTAAATATTGTTTCTGTCTTTTTACATGTAGTGGGAGGTAGGATGGGAATCGGAATTGAACTTATGGCTTTTCGAACGTCAAGCTCAATTCCGATCGTTCCTTAAGGCCGTGAATTAATCGCATTTCGCGAAGAACGCGTCGGAGATCGGTGATTGTTTCGTTCGGACCTGCATTAATTCACCTTGCATGTTAGGTGTATAGTCATGTTATAACTGGTGTATTCTAGTGTATTTAGTTCTAATTTTTATTCAGTTACAGTCATATGTTCGTAATCTATCCTGTTTATTCTAATCTGGCTATCTTTAATTTTATTTAAATGTATTGTATTAACGTCAAATGAGTCCTGTGACGTCATCATTCATAGTACCAAATATGTTCGTTTCCTCAGTTAACCTTCACCCTTCTACATTTCCGGTTAGTACACTTGGTTTTATAATATCATTTATTTTTGTGAAAATGTCACTTTTGTATTGTGCTACTGTTCTGTAATCCTTGGTTAACCCATTTTATTGTTTGTATTCATTTCATCCATTTATAATTTAATATTAATGCTATAATTTCTTCATTAATAATAGTGTAGATGAATATTATTAAATTTTTTTTGAGTTTAAGGAGGAATTAGGGACTTTGCACCAATTTGCAGTGTTGGTCCTAGAAATGGGCAATGCACTTCCTGCTCATGATTATGGCATAATATATAATGATTAATTATTATAACTTTATAATAAATTAAGACATATTAAATATAAATTAGTACACTTTCTCAGTACTACATTGGGAACTTGGTGACAATTAAGATTAAATAACCTAATTATTTAGGAACAATACCCATAATTATTGAATATTAATATTAAGTGCATGATATAATTTCAGCACCTTATATAACTATCATAACTATTTATGATAGATATTAGGGGGTATATATATATATAATATTTTTACAAAATATTATAGATTGTGGAACTTGTAAATAACAGTACGTGAATACTACAATTTCTTATATTAATTATTCATTCGTTGAGTAATTATAATTATCGACATAGATTCTAGTGGTGATTACAAGACATAAGTAAATGAATACTTAAATAAATTAACTTCAAGATGCTTAACTTAGACTATTTTATTAAAAATGGTAAGGATTTTGGAAAAAAAGGAGAACTTCTCGATTCTTATGCATTGGCTGAATTTACAAAATATAAGGCAGAAGAGGAGGAAAGAAAAGCTATTGCTATAGCAGAGAGAGAAGAATTAAGACAAGAAGAAGAAAGAAAGATAGCAAGAGATGAAATCCTACGGATTGAAGAAGAGAATAAATTGAAACGACAAGAAATCATATTGCAGCAAGAAATGGAATTGCAACGGCTTAAATTGGAAACAGCAAAACTTAATTCGCAGGGTGCTGCAGCAAACCAAAATGATAATGCTCAATCGGGATCTTCTTCCAACCGACTTAAGGGCAATTATTACTTTAAACTACCACCATTCAGATTACACGTGGATGACCTATCATCATGGCTGGCGCGCTTTGAGGATATATGTAAGGTCAATAACCTTGACAAAACTGCATGGGCACTTAAACTTAAGGAATTTCTGGATGGCGAACCTGCAAGTGCAGCACAAAATATTGATCCTACATTAGCCACAGACTATGAGGCCATTAAGACTTTGTTATTACGTCGTTTCCATTTGAACGAAGAGGCATGCAGATTACGTTTCAAAAGTTTGTTGCCAGATAACAATAAAGATTTCACAGGTTTTATTGCTAACATACGCAATACTTTTAACAGATGGGTTGAACTGGCAGGTGTCAACAAATCTTACGACAAGTTAGTCGATTTGTTATTGAGGGATAAAGTGTTATCTTCTGTCAGCCCACCATTCTTTGCTTATCTGCAAGAACGGAAACCAGAAACTATTGATGAGTTAGAAAAAATTTCTTTAAATTACTGCAACGCTCATCCGAATGCTGACATCTCTGGCTCGTTAATAAGAGAACCACTTCCTGTAGCCTCCAATATGGCATATCATAGTAATAACAAACCAAGAACACACAGTGTAGACAGAGGTAGGTTCAAAGGAAACTATGACATTAATTTTCATAAGGGACAAAATAACTTTAACAATAACTATAATAGAGGAAGACAACAAAACATAAATTATTCACCTCAGTCAAGATACAACAGTAATCCACGTAACTCAAGTTATAATCGGTCATATCAATATAATAATGGTAACAATTGGAAGAATAGCAATAATTATAACTCGAGACATCGAGATAACAATTACAATAGACGACAACGGGATAATTCAACTAATTATATATAAATTATTCTCGTAATCGTTCTCATTCTCGTGGATCTTCACATTATAACCATAATACCGGGGCAGCAGTTACAAATGATATCACCCCTAAGGTTCAGGTTCCACCTAACGATAATACAATGAATTCTTCTGCTGCATGCTTTGCTATTAATTATAACGTGGCGAATAGTTGCCCACAATGCAATCTTATTTTTCAGAAGGCAAAGGAGACAGTACTAAACTGCGGACACATTCTACCAGAAGTAGGTCTTGCAGCCAATGATGGAACAGGCTCTCTGATTTTTAACAGAGGGATAGTTAATGGTTCTATAGTTTCTGTATTGAGAGATTCGGGGTCCACGACCATTGGAGTGCGACAGTCGCTTGTACATCCTAGCTGTGCAACGGGGGAATATGTCCATTGCATGACTTTTGGGGGAACTATTGAGTTTTACCCCACAGCTATTATCCATGTTAAAACACCTTTTTTCACAGGTAACGTGAAGGTATGCATGCTGAAAAAGCCGATTGCAGACCTTATGGTGGGTCGCATACACGGCAGCAAGGATTGTTCACCAGAAGATATTATTGAATGGGAGAGACACAATCTATGCACTGGAAACGCCGTGACAACTAGAGCTCAGACTATGCTCATGGAGAGTGTCAATGATAATAAGATGGATGCAGAGAAACAGGAGGATATTGAGGTCAATTCACCTATTGACAGGGAATCATTTGCAAACAAACAAAAAAATGACAAATCTCTAAATAAATTTTTTAACCTAGTTAATAAGGTTGATAATTTAACATCAGGGAATAATAACAAACATTGGTTTATTGTTAAAAATGATATACTTATTAGATGCTTTAGTGATAAATCACAGGTAAAACAACAAGTGATGGTACCGGCTGCTTTTAGACGGTACATTCTTCAACACGCGCATGACTCGCAGTGTGCAGGACATATGGGATATACTCGAACACGATCTCGAGTATTGTCTTCATTCTTTTGGCCAGGAGTATCACGGGATATTTCGCAGTATGTACGTTCCTGTACTACATGCCAGGAAGTGAAAGCACGTGGAGCTTTTCACACGGCGCCTATTCAGGCTTGCGATATCTCAGTACGACCTTTTGACAAGATGGCCATAGATATAATTGGGTCCACTTCTACCATCTGCGAGAGGACATAGATTTGTTCTCACGTGCATTGATTTATGCACACGATGGCCAGAAGCCATTCCATTGAAGACAACCACTACCACAGATGTAGCTGATGCATTACATCTAATTTTTTCTAGAATAGGGTTTCCTAGAAAATTATTATCTGACCATGGGTCGCAGTTTATATCCGATACCATGAAGGAGGTAATGAAAACCTGGAACATTGATAGGAATTTGAGTAGTATTTATCATCCCATGAGTAACGGTGCAGTTAAAAGACTTAACCGTACGCTTAAGCAACTTTTACATAAGGTTACTGTTAAACACCCTCAGGACTGGGACAGAGCACTCCCAGCTGTCCTGGTTGCTTACCGAGAGGTGCCACATGAACAAACTGGCTTCTCTCCCTTTGAGTTAGTTTTTGGTGCCCCTCCGAGAGGTCCTATGGGACTGATAAAAGATTTATTAATTGATGCAGAGATGACTCAGGACACTCAGTCATCTTATGAGTATGTGATTAATCTTCGGAATAATATTATTGAGTCTTGCCAATTGGCAACAGCTTCTTCTGAGGCTGCAAAAGCTAAGGCTCGATCTATACAAAATCGATCTAGACGATTACGCCAATTATTCCCAGGCGATGAGGCTTATGTATTACTCCCTCACAATAACAATAAGTTATTGATCTCATGGACTGGTCCTTATAAGGTTACTGATAAAATTTCAGACGTTGATTACGTCTTAGATATCAAGGGACACAGAAAGATATTCCATATTAATATGCTCAAGCAATTTCATACACGTCCTATACACTTACAGTCAATTTTTCATGAACTAGATGACAATACTGTATCTACTTGTCATTATTCTAATCTTTCTGTTATACAGGAGGAAGAATCTTCTTTTCCTGAAGTGCAGATGCCTTTACCTGTACTTATTGTCCAATCTACTGAATCTTGGCGTGATGTGACCATTTCTTCTACGGTTACACCGCAACAGCATCAACGCGTTGCTGATCTTCTACAATCTTTCCCAGATGTGTTAACGGATGTACCGGGTTGCACATCTGTAATTAGTCACGATATTATTCTTAACGATGATACACCAATTCGTGTTCATCCTTATTCTGTACCTCTACATTTTCTGTGTAAGACATCTCAGGAACTCGAACAGATGATATCATTAGGTATTATTGAGACTAGTACATCTCCATTTTCTTCTCCTTTAGTCATTGTCCGGAAAAAGGACAACAACATACGTTTATGTGTTGACTATAGGAAACTTAATGCGCAGACAGTACCGGATAGCGAACCACATCCTATCCTTGACGATTTACTTCCTCGTCTATCCAATGCTACACTTTTCACTAAAATTGACTTAACCAAAGGTTATTGGCAGATTCCACTAACCGAAAGAGCCAAATACTACACAGCATTCTCAACTCCACAAGGTCTTTACCAGTGGAACGTGATGCCTTTTGGGCTAATGAATGCTCCAGCTACCTTTATTCGCATGATGCGAAAAATTTTAGCAGGTAGATCAGATATAATTACCTACATTGACGACATATGTTTGTTTAGTTCATCATTTGAGGAACATTTTTTGGGTCTTAAATCAGTTTTGGAAATATTGCGGGATAACCATTTAACCGCTAAACCAACTAAAATTCAAATAGCGTGTAATGAGATAACATTCCTGGGACACATTATTGGATCAGGACGTATCCAAACAATTCCCAGTACGGTTTCTAAAATATTAAATTTATCTGTTCCTCAAACGAAGAAACAGGTTAGGAGTCTGTTAGGGTTGATCCAATACTATAGCAGATTTGTACCTCACCTATCATCCATCACGGCTGTCCTGTCATCGTTACTAAAGAAGAACATGCCTTTAAGGATAAATTGGACAGACGAATGTGACAAAACTTTTCGCACTATTTTAAAAATTTTTTCATGCCCACCTGTTTTAAGATTACCAGATGCTTCTAAAAAGTTTGTTCTACGTACAGATGCGAGTAATTACGGACTCGGGGCTTGTCTACTCCAATATCATGATGATGTCCTTCACCCTGTACTTTACATCTCACGCAAGCTGAAACCTCCGGAGACTAAATATTCGACTGTAGACCGAGAATTGCTCTCCGTAATCTGGGCAATTACCAAGTTAGAAAAATTTCTGCTGGGATCTCCATTTCTGATCCAGACTGATCAGAAATCTGTGGCAGCATTACGTCGTTCAAACCATAAAAGTGCTAAACTTGCACGATTTGCTATTACGTTGCAACCATACGAGTTTGAAATACAGTCGATACCTGGAACTGAGAACGTCATAGCCGATACGTTGTCCAGACATCCTACGGATTCTGAATAAATATTACAATTTCAAGAAAATGTTCTGACTGATCAAGCATTACATTTGCAATTAACGGTATTAATTCCACGTCAGAATATACAACACTTCATTTGGACTTCCTACTTAAATAAGGACATTTCGAAATAAACTATTTTGATCAAAATATCAAGTTTTACGGATCGTTTGAAAATTTGGACTTCAATTCCACTTTGGGTATCACTCATTTCGATTGAAAACTGTTAAAAAGGAACAATCTCTGATGTAGAAGGGACAGATACGTTGATGACTTATTCAATTTACTTTCAAAGTTTAATAAAGGAACTAACGAGGATTGGATAATCATATCATATCATAATTCGATAATATGAACCTTGTTTCTTAATGAACTTTCATACAAGTCAACAGGATATAACAACGATTGGATCTTCATGTCCGATATTGTTAAATTTTCTAGTTATTAAATTAATATATAATAAAATAAAGTTAAAGTGTGATGAAATAAAAAAATAAAATATACAAAGAAAAGATGAAACAAAATAATATCACACCAATTAATATTTTAATTAGTGTAATTAGATATTAGATTATGACATTTCATATTTATAGTTAAAATGTATGAATTTTCTTTTGTTCTTTTCTTCTGATTGCGTTAATTTAATTAGGTATCTATCCTTACACTTCATTTTCACACGCATTCTAATTTAATGTATACTTTAATATTTCGTTTTAATTGTCCGTACTTCTCAATTTTTATTTCTTTTACTCTCTTATACTATTTCTCATTCTCTTCAATTAGATAGTAATTAGTAGTACCATACGTACATACTATAATTAATTATTTTAATTTTAGTTAGTTAGAATAATTTTAATAACACCTCACATTATTAGTTAGTCGATACATACAACAAATTAATTAGTTAATTAGTTAGTGACAGTGACATTTCCTTGTTTAATATAAGTTATATGTATGATATGACGTTGATTTTATTATAAGATATTACTGACATGACCACGACACTGTTCTAGATAGAACATCGTAGGTCATACGTCGGTTTTTGTTAAATTTTTGATAATTTGATTAATATTATTCAAAAAAAAAAATCTATCTAATAGATTTTTTTTTCCCCCGTCTGACAGGAAATCTGTTACGGTGTTATTTTTAATGACGGCGTCTGCTGGGGTTTAGCCATGCGCAACGTTTAGGGGTCATTAACATTTATAGAATATGTCGATATTTTACGGTATACTGAACGCGAAATATATGCGGAGATTATGACGCATTCGCGTTGGGAAGGTCTCGCTGGGTGACTTGGTTACATGGCCCTTGTTACGCTATCCGTCAAGCAAGAAGGTCGTGTCTTGTATTTCTTCCAAGGAAAAAAGGCTGAGTATATAGCCTATATTATATAGATGAATCGATGTAGAACTCAGGGTCAGTTCGGATATTAATCTAAGTATGAGATTAATTAAATCAAATTAAATGATGGAAGGAGAATCGCATTATGATTCAAATTGTAGCTGTCAAGAACTCATGTGCTCATTTCTGGCTGTTGATTACAACAGCGCACGTATATAGCCACGATGTTCATCTGACATATTGTTTTGACACGGACGGACATGAATACTATGCATGTAAATTTCTAATGAACTATATCTGGATGTATATCTACGTGAATGTCTTATGTGTGAACTGTAAATAAATTCATGGACTCTGAATTGAGGACTTTATCACATCGATACGTTACAGCTATTTGCTGCATTTGCCAATGTTGATGATTATGCAAATGAAGAACTCTTCTGATAAGAAAAAATAGGTATATATAATGATGAGCTCCGAAGGGAACGAATGTATTCTTGGACATTCAACAAATGATGAATCAATATAACGTTGACCCTTACTCCAAGATGATAACGGACGAAGCACGCATTCGCGATTAAACAAAATACATAACCAGCTCTAAACCAGCTCAGCCTTATCGGCCTCCCCTATATAAACCGACTTTATCAGTTGTGTGTGACCTGGAGTCTCTACATTCCATTTGTCTCTGTATCTGATTATGTTAAAACTCTTTGCCTCCTCGAAAGTTACGCTTGCATCAGGCTGAGGTAGATTTCCACCTTCCTTTGCCAATCTGTCAGCCTCTTCATTGCCGGTGATGTTACAATGAGATGGGATCCATTGGATCACAAAACTTTTGAATTGTTGACATGGTTTTTGGAGCACTGTTCTGAGGTCACCCAGGTCTGTATTATTTTGGCTTTTCAACGTTGCAATTACTGACTATGCATCGGTAAAGAAGGCGTCTTGTCTCTCTGTGCTTTCCTCTGTCATTATAACCTCTGCTCTGAAGTTACTTGAGAATTGTCCTGTTGCCACTGACAGCTTTTTTTGTGCACCAGTGCTTAAGGTCAGAAAGACACCTCCATTTTCTACTGCATTTGTTGCTGATCCCTCTGTATATGCATGGGTCCAGAAGTTGCCTGGGTGATG
Source organism: Oreohelix idahoensis (assembly GCA_024509875.1). Taxonomy (NCBI): domain Eukaryota; kingdom Metazoa; phylum Mollusca; class Gastropoda; order Stylommatophora; family Oreohelicidae; genus Oreohelix; species Oreohelix idahoensis. Next base: position 30,233 of record JAMPIV010018664.1, read on the forward strand.
TTTCTCTGTGTATTTTGTCGCTGTGGATTTTCGCTCAGTTGCAGTCTGGCTCTTTGTTCTTTCAATTCCAGGAATGTTTTCTGTCATTTCAGAGAAACGATGTTGTTTCCAAATTGGAAGTTTGTGTGCAGTGTAAAACAGTAAAGGAACCCGTTACACACCCATTGAGGCATATTGGGAATATGGTGCTAGGACCATATTATCTTGACCGTCGGCACACGAGGGGTGATGTGGTCGGCATCACGCCGGCCCGCCTTAACCTTCCCAGAGTTGCTCTGGTACCCATTTGGGGCTGGGTCGACCCAGGAGCCGTTTGTTGCCTAAAACATTTCTGCGTCATCTGGGGATCGAACCATAGACCACTGCGCTAGGAAGCCAGTGCACTAACCATTATGCTACCGCGGCTCCTTGTGTGCAGTGTATATGGGTTTAATAGTTGATATTGCATTTATGGAAACTGCTTTCATCTGTGGTTTGGTTGATTCTACAAAGTTGCTTCGTTTGAGTCTTTGCCTTCTAAGAGCATTCATTCTATGGCACATTGGATGGTCTGTTAGTCTCTTGAATTTTTCAGCTTGTTGCTGAGCCCTGCTGTCTCTTCTATCCTCCATTGGCTGGAGGCATGTAATATTTTCGAGTTCTTTTATAGGTGCTGTCATCATGCCGCTCATTATAATTCTCAGTGCTTGATTTTAGAATTTGCTGATTTTATCGAAGTTTGACTTAGCTGCTGTGGCCCTATCGTGGTGGGTTTTGATGTTATGAAATGATGTTGATATTTTTCCTTAATGTACTGAATGAAGCCAGCTGTGAAGGTCCCTGATTCTAACAAATTTAGGGTTGAGTATCAGGGTACCTTTCTGCTACCACCTTATGGCCTCAAGCAGACTTATTCTTGACTAGTATGAATGATAGCTACGTCTAATGTCTAGGGATATGCAAGTGTGGTGTGGTGGTACTTTAACAATAATACACCTCTACACAAACAAGTATTAAAGGCTATGATTAAAGGAAATAACACCTGGGATATATTTATACAATTAATAATTTTCTGTATGATTTATTTGGTCCTGAACCTAGTATTCTTCTGGTCAGGACTTTAAAAATGAAAAGAATTCAAAATATATACAAAATGTAGATTTTAGACACACAGGGACAAGTGTCCAAACCAATACTGTTAAATTATACTAATGGTGTTACTAAAATCTGTCTATTACTGGTTTCTAACACTGGATGGCTGTTTGGGATTCTTTAATCACTCCCAGTCTCTTTACAATCTAATGTCACTGTTCATTTCACTATGGAAATATTTTATTTCTTGAATACAGGGGTATGCTGCTCTTATAGCTAATGTATTGTTAGGGTACCAGATATTTCACTTATCTGGCCCACTGGAACTGTCTGAATTCTTTCTGCCGAATGACCACTGCTCCAAAAGTAATAGGGGGGAAACTGGCGACCCCTATCACTACTGGACTCCAAAACTCCTCAACAGCTTTCACATAGAACTCTGGCACCGGACTAGTGCCAGATAAGACCCTGTAATAATGAAACAATGTCTCTTGGGTGATATCTTATTTGGACTGTGTTTTATATACAAAAGAGCATACGTAAGAAATAAAGAGCTGGGTCATATCCAATGGACCAATCCAGCACATCCATTCCACAGTGTACCAGTGTTGTTCACATGTCTCTCCTACAAAGGCGGCACTGCATCTGCAATAATATTATTAATCTTTCTTTTCTACCATTCAGTGGGATAGGTGAGCTGTGTCCCTCTGGTCACCTAAGAAAACATTTTATTTCACAAGACATGTGCATTTACAAAACTGGCAATGTGTTATATCCTAATTCTCCTTCAGGCCCTGCACAAATCAGCTTGGGACCTGATTACTTACAGTCGTGATGGCAGCATCTCTCACTCACATTTTTAAACAAAATATATATGAATAATGTCGGTCTTATCAGAATTCAATGAAAAAAAACACAGGTACGTTGAATAGCAGATTCCAGATGTACTGCTGGCTGGACTGTGATGCCTATACTTTCATATATATTTGCTTTATTAAGTCTAATCACTTTTCACAAAATTCACAACGTCCTGCTCTTGGGACTATCTTCTACAAATGGCGTCAAGCCGTTGAATTTTCTTAATAATATGAAAGGCTTTGGCCAATGACCGAACGGCAATTTTGAAATTTGAAATTAAAAGCAAAAACAGACTTGATTTTTGGACACTACCAAGTTTTTTTCCTCTCTCATTCTTAGATTTCTACTGCTAAATATATTTTGTGTTAAGCCATCCCATAATTTTTCTCCCCCTTTTTCTGCCCCTTTCTACAACAGACTGCATGTAACCTTTTCCTGCCTTTTTCAAGGATGCGTAAAAAAAAGTCACCGTTAGTGCAAGTCCAAACGAGCATGTGTTGGTCTGTCTGTACGAACAAATACCGTCTTTTGTCTATAACTTTATTTCTATCTGTCGGATTTTTTATTCGAAAGCATATTACCCATCAGAACAAGACCCGCTCTAAGACTAGCTAACTTTTATGATCATAAACCTAGTAATAAAGAATTCAATATATTTTCCATTTTGGTGTTCGTTGTTTTCTAAGTTTCCACTACTTGAATGTTATAAAAATCGCCTCAGATCTTCCTTTTTCCCGATAGGAAGTAATTATGCGTGTGTATATATATATTTAGAAGAGACATGGTCCGCAACCAGACGATCCGTCAAGGCCTAAAATCCCATCCGCTGCAGACCCAAATAGAACAGTCCCAACTAAGATGGTTTGGCCATGTCTGCAGAATGGGAGAAGATCGGCTACCACGACAAGCATGGGAAACAAAGAGCCAGGGATCCAGACCTCCAGGACGACCCAGAGTCCGCTGGGAGGACAACATTAGACAATCTTTGAAGGACCGAGGACTAGAATGGAACCAGGCCAGGAAGAAGACAGCTGATAGAATGGTCTGGCGCTCTCTCTTCCAAACCTCTACACCTCACGGTAGAAGGGGAACGACTAAGTAAGTAAGTAAGTAAGTATATATATTTTTTTCCACAGTGTCTGTGGTTAGAAATGTATTGGACTAGCGGGGTATTTTTAAATTTTCAAACTTGCGACTTCGTTTTCGACACAAGCTAATGGCCTCGTCTCGCACTGTTGGCCCGAGTAGCTAATTCAAACCTCTAACACTTGACAAGCCGGCAGCAGGTGTCCGCTCTCTCAATCTTATGCGTTTGTGTGTTTTATTCTTTCTATCTTTCCTGGAACCCTACGCTAGTAGAATTTTCAAATTTTTATCGTTAACCCTTGACGGGCGCGTTATAAATGCTAATACTACCAACGCGGCGATAAGATTTCTCACTATGTTCTGTCCTGCTTAAATCAATGCGTTTTCTGGCGCAGGGAAGAAGACGCGTTACAACTTTAATAATTTTATTTCTACTGCTATTATTTTGACTTTAATATATATATATATATATATATATAAAATCATAAATATATATATATATATATATATATATATATATAATTTATGATTTTATCGCTGTATCACTGTACTTTACCACACATCTCCCCACTTAAGAACTTGCCTGATGCTAGTTCCCAACAGTGATACACATAGACAAAATCAACTCCCTACGCCTGCTGAATACTCTGATTTGGATCACAGGGATGCCTACTGAGGAAATCTGCACCCACGTTCAGTGACCCCGGAATATATTCATTGTAAATTGATATGGCTGTAATAATAACGACCATCTTAATAATCTGGCATTTTCATGCTTGGCCTGTGATAAGAATACGAGAGGCTGATGATCCGTTTGGACCACGAATGTTCTACCATATAGATAGATCTGGAACTTTCGTATTGCCCAGATCAAAGCTAGACATTCTTTTTCGCTTGTTGAATAGTTTTGCTCCGCTTTGTTTAACTTGCGGCTAGCATAAGCGACTGGGTTCAGCTCTCCCTCTGGTGACGATGATCTTTGCAACAACGTAGCCCCCAGGCCCACATTGCTTGCGTCACTTCTCACCACAAATTCCTGACTCAAATCAGGTAATTTCAAGATAGGCTTGCTTGTAAGTTTTTCCTTTAACTCTTGGTAGGCTGATTCACATTGGGCTGACCAAACAATTCTATCAAGATTTCCCTTGCGAGTTAAATCCGTCAGAGGAGCACAAATAGAGTTAAAATTTTTGATATATTTCTGATAGAATCCACACAATGACACGAAAGATCTCACGTCTTTCTTTGTTTGTGGCCTAGGTGCTCTCTGCAATTTTTCAAGGTTCTTGGGGTCAGGGGTCATACTACCCTGAAACACAGTATGTCCCAAGAACTTAAATTCTTTACAGCCAATACAACATTTTGTTGGTCTAGCCGTCAAATTAGCCTCTCTTAGTCTCTCAAACAGCATAGTCAAAGAGTTAATGTGTTCCTCAAATGTTTCTGTAGCAATGAGGATGTCATCCATAAAGTTTGAAAAATTACACTCGGGCATTTTTTCAAACCCAAAAGGAAAACATATGATGCATGGGTTATTTAGCATGGGTTATTTAGTGGATCCAACAATTTTCGCATCATCCTAGAAAATACACTCGGAGCATTTTTCAACCCAAAAGGTAACATGTTGAATTCGTAATGTCCTTCCGAAGTCCTAAACGCCAAATAAGGTCTGACCTCAGGCTTCATGGAATCTGATAATAGCCTTTGCTCAGATCCACCTTCGAAAAATATTTTGCCTTGTTTAGCCTGGCAAATAATTGATTTGTGTCCGGTAATGGATCCACCTGATTTTCTGTGACAGCATTCAGTTTCCTGTAATCAATGCACAGACGATGTTCTCCAGAGGGATTCCTCAGCAAAACCACACTAGAACTATACGGAGATTCGCTATGAGAAATAATCCCTTCTTTCAATAGGTACTCAATCTCCTCTTTCAAAGCTTTCTCCTTGGCAAACGGGATCGTGTAGGCTCTCATACAGATCGGTGTTGGGTCTACTAGTTTCATGTCATATTCTAACAAATTCGTGTGCCCTGGTTTGTCTGTTAACACGTCCGTATGATCAGTCAGAACCTTTTGAACCTGTTCCCTCTGTTTTTTCGTCAAGTGTATACTGACTTTTACATGTGCCGGTGTCTCACATGTTTTCAAGGGATACTCATGGGATGTGAGCGGTTCATTCTTCATCCCTGTTGCTATCGACAAGGACATTAAGTGTGTTCCTTCCTGGATTTCCCTGTCCAGATACTTCTTTAGAAGGTTCACATGATATACTTTCTCTTTCCCTTTCTTGTCGATTTTATTTTGTTCTAGACACCTTCTTTAGAACAGTAAATGGACCTTGCCATCCAATTTGTAGTTTATTTTGGCTGCCGGGCAGTAGAAGAAGCACCTTCTCTCCCACAAATAATTCTCTATCCTTAGCTTTCTTGTTAAAATAGGCAGCATGTTTTTTCCTGGCTTGTCTGAGATTATCATTTGCAAGTTTCCAGCCAGTTTTAAGACGAGTGGTCAGCTCGTTCACACATTGGTATGATGAGGTAACAGTCTCTTCTGCCTTTTCATCTGTCCAGGTCCTCAACAAAGCCTCTAAAGGACCTTTTATTGGCCTCCCAAATAACAGGGTTGCGGGTGCCATCCCAGTTGAATTATGTGGAACTTCCCGATACGCAAACAACGCAGTGGGCAGGTGTTGGTCCCACGTATCAGGTTTCTCATGTGCCAGCTTTCTCAGGATAGAAATGAGAGTCCCATTGAACCTCGCTACCTGGCCGTTCCCTTGGGGGTGATACGGACTACAATGAAAGTGCCTGGCTTGGAAGATCCTGAAAACTTCTTCCGTTAGTTTCCCCTTGAACTGTGAGCCGTTATCAGTCAAGATTTGATGCGGGAATCCTAACCTCGTGCATATTGTAAGTAATGCCTCTGCGACATGCTTGGAATCAATTGATGACACGGCTACCGCCTCTCCCCACATAGAACACGTGTCTACCAGAGCAAGGATGTAACTGTTCCTCCTCTTGGTCCGAGTGAGAGGTCCCACAATATCCACTGCAACTCTCTCAAAAGGTGTTCCCACAATGGGCATTTCCCCTAGAGTTGCTGGAGCAGTCCAGTGCTTTGGAGCTACCCTTTGACATTCTGGGCAGGATTTTACATATCTCTTTATATCCTCCGTTATTTCTGGCCAGAAATAATGACAAGCTATACGCTGTCCTGTTGCGCTGATCCCCATGTGACCACTTAAAGGAATCGCATGTCCTAATTCCAACACTCTCTCCCTATATGAAGTAGGAAGAACCAGCTGGCCGTGACCATTTGTTCCAGTTCCGGTCTTCCTGTATAATAATTTGTTCTTCATGTAATAGTCCCCTTTGCTTGGAGGTGTGTGGCATTTAGGTAATTTTTTGTAACAAGGCTTGAGTGTCTTGTCCTCAGCCTGAGCCTTCCTCATCTCTTCTGGATGAGTATTTATAGGTTCATCTTCTTCCTTTCTGGATTGTGATCTGGTCTGGACGGCTGCCAAGACCACAGGTCTCTTGGGATTCCCCAAGAAGACATAACGACACCCCAATATCAGAGGGTAGATGGGTGCGTCGATCACTGCTGCTCTGATTACTCCTTCCACATAGCGAGTTTTCACCGTTATCCTGGCAATGGGAAGTTTCATAAGTGGTATGTCCGTGGTCGCCCCTTGTATCTCCACTGTTTCGGTGGTATACTGATCTGGGTTCACCAAGTGCGCACTCACAACAGAATCAAAATCTAAGCCTGTATCATATAGACACCTAATGGTGACCCCATTGCAGACTACATCCTCACACACTGGGGGGTGATAAGGTTCCTGCTGTCCAGTAGGTTTGTCCTTTCCTCCCTTGTTCCCCATCTTCATAGCAGCAAATCCAGAAATTTTCTTATGACAAAATTTTATGTCATGACCTTCCCTCTTACACCATTTGCAATATAATCTACCTTGATGAAAAGGTTTTCTTTCATCATATTTCCTATCATTGAATTGTGGGTTTTTGTTTCTAAAATCATTGCGTGGCCTATCAAAATTGTGCTTACCTTTGTTCCCCTGATCTTTGTTATCAAATCTAGTAGAGTTTTGTGGAGCCTTAAAATTGTCAATCTGTTTCTTTTTAGCGCCAGCTACCTCTGCCTGGGCTGCCTGATACCTCTCAGCGACATTAAGTAACTCACCCAGCCTCTCTGCACCTTGTTCCATGAGAAACTTTCTCAAGTCTGGAGCCATGGACTCTCTCAATTGCTCAATAAGAATCATCTCTTTAAGATCTTGGGTTTTCCCCTGAGCAGTCCATTTCTCCAAATACGTCTCTAAACGTGCAGAGAACTGGTGATAGGTCTCACCCGACAGTAGTTTGGCATTCCTAAACTTTTTCCTGTAAAATTCTCCGTTCTTTTCATACCTTAGCAAAAGAGCCTGCTTTAACATGTCATAATTGTCTTGGTCGTCTTTGCTCATCTTGGAAAACACTTCATAAGAAGTTCCCCTCAGCCCCTGAGATAACTTTAAACTCCACCTTTCCTTCTCCAACCCATAGGTGGTGGCTAAAACCTCAAATCTAGACAAAAATGACTCAATGTCATCGTCCCTCTCAACAAAATGGTCTAAATGGAACCCCATAGCTGAAGTTGAGGCTCCCTGACTAGTAGTGGCATCGGAGGTAGAAGGGCTGGCACCATTTTCAGGAGCATGGCGTTGAAATTCGAACTCTTTTAGTCGTAGCTCGTGCTCCCTCTGTAATCTGTTCTCCTCCTTTTCAGCTTCCCTTTCTGCAGCCAATCGCTTGTCTTCCCTTTCAGCTTCCAATCTCTTCTCCTCCTTTTCAGCAGCCAGTCTTCTTTCCTCTGCCTCCAACTTCTTCTCTTCATACTGGAGCCTTTTTATTTCAGCCTCCCTATCCGCCTCCAATGCCCTAGCCTCTTTGTCAGCCACAATCTGCAACCTTTTAATTTCTTTCTCAGCTTCTAATTTTCTTTCTTCAGCTAGTCTATTCTCTTCTCGTGCAATAAATTTATCCACCTCTGAAGTGACATACTGAACCAACTCTGGTCCATCCATATTCATCTCTTTTGCAGCCAGCACAGCAGCAGATCTGAACTTTGCTAGGTCGGCCATAATATCAATCTTTACAATGATCTAATATAATTTTCAAAGCTCTTAATTAACAGAGTGCTAACACTAACTAATTAATTAGCCAATTAATTAACTAATTACTGGCTCTTAACAGTCCATCAGCTTTTATTTTCCCTTTTAAATACTTTTATAACTTTTGGGGACACTAGTGCTACAATATTTAAATTACTAAACAACTAACAAGTTCAATATCCCGGAAGAAGAGACCCCAATTTATCGTGGTGGGTTTTGATGTTATGAAATGATGTTGATATTTTACCTTAATGTACTGAATGAGGCCAGCTGTGAAGGTCCCTGATTCTAACAAATTTAGGGTTGAGTGTCAGGGTACCTTTCTGCTACCACCTTATGGCCTCAAGCAGACTTATTCTTGACTAGTATGAATGATAGCTACGTCTAATGTCTAGGGATATGCAAGTGTGGTGTGATGGTACTTTAACAATAATACACCTCTACACAAACAAGTATTAAAGGCTATGATTAAAGGAAATAACACCTGGGATATATTTATACAATTGATAATTTTCTGTATGATTTATTTGGTCCTGAACCTAGTATTCTTCTGGTCAGGACTTTAAAAATGAAAAGAATTCAAAATATATACAAAATGTAAATTTTAGACCCACAGGGACAAGTGTCCAAACAAATACTGTTAAATTATACTAATGGTGTTACTAAAATCTGTCTATTACTGGTTTCTAACACTGGATGGCTGTTTGGGATTCTTTAATCACTCCCAGTCTCTTTACAATCTAATGTCACTGTTCATTTTACTATGGAAATATTTTATTTCTTGAATACAGGGGTATGCTGCTCTTATAGCTTATGTACTGTTAGGGTACCAGATATTTCACTTATCTGGCCCACTGGAACTGTCTGAATTCTTTCTGCCGAATGACCACTGCTCTAAAAGTAATAGGGGGAAACTGGCGACCCCTATCACTACTGGACTCCAAAACTCCTCAACAGCTTTCACATAGAACTCTGGCACCGGACTAGTGCCAGATAAGACCCTGTAATAATGAAACAATGTCTCCTGGGTGATATCTTATTTAGACTGTGTTTTATTATATACAAAAGAGCATACATAAGAAATAAAGAGCTGGGTCATATCCAATGGACCAATCCAGCACATCCATTCCACAGTGTACCAGTGTTGTTCACATGTCTCTCCTACAAAGGCGGCACTGCATCTGCAATAATATTATTAATCTTTCTTTTCTACCATTCAGTGGGATAGGTGAGCTGTGTCCCTCTGGTCACCTAAGAAAACATTTTATTTCACAAGACATGTGCATTTACAAAACTGGCAATGTGTTATATCCTAATTCTCCTTCAGGCCCTGCACAAATCAGCTTAGGACCTGATTACTTACAGTCGTGATGGCAGCATCTCTCACTCACATTTTTAAACAAAATATATATGAATAATGTCGGTCTTACCAGAATTCAATGGAAAAAAAAACAGGTACGTTGAATAGCAGATTCCAGATGTACTGCTGGCTGGACTGTGATGCCTATACTTTCATATATATTTGTTTTATTAAGGCTAATCACTTTTCACAAAATTCACAACGTCCTGCTCTCGGGACTATCTTCTACAAATGGCGTCAAGCCGTTGAATTTTCTTAATAATATGAAAGGCTTTGGCCAATGACCGAACGGCAATTTTGAAATTTGAAATTAAAAGCAAAAACAGACTTGATTTTTGGACACTACCAAGTTTTTTTCCTCTCTCATTCTTAGATTTCTACTGCTAAATATATTTTGTGTTAAGCCATCCCGTAATTTTTCTCCCCCTTTTTCTGCCCCTTTCTACAACAGACTGCATGTAACCTTTTCCTGCCTTTTTCAAGGACGCGTAAAAAAAAGTCACCGTTAGTGCAAGTCCAAACGAGCATGTGTTGGTCTGTCTGTACGAACAAATACCGTCTTTTGTCTATAACTTTATTTCTATCTGTCGGATTTTTTATTCGAAAGCATATTACCCATCAGAACAAGACCCGCTCTAAGACTAACTAACTTTTATGATCATAAACCTAGTAATAAAGAATTCAATATATTTTCCATTTTGGTGTTCGTTGTTTTCTAAGTTTCCACTACTTGAATGTTATAAAAATCGCTTCAGATCTTCCTTTTTTCCCGATAGGAAGTAATTATGCGTGTGTGTATATATATTTTTTCCACAGTGTCTGTGGTTAGAAATGTATTGGACTAGCGGGGTATTTATAAATTTTCAAACTTGCGACTTCGTTTTCGACACAAGCTAACGGCCTCGTCTCGCACTGTTGGCCCGAGTAGCTAATTCAAACCTCTAACACTTGACAAGCCGGCAGCAGGTGTCCGCTCTCTCAATCTTATGCGTTTGTGTGTTTTATTCTTTCTATCTTTCCTGGAACCCTACGCTAGTAGAATTTTCAAATTTTTATCGTTAACCCTTGACGGGCGCGTTATAAATGCTAATACTACCAACTCGGCGATAAGATTTCTCACTATGTTCTGTCCTGCTTAAATCAATGCGTTTTCTGGCGCAGGGAAGAAGACGCGTTACAACTTTAATAATTTTATTTCTACTGCTATTATTTTGACTTTAATATATATATATATATATATATATATATATATATATATATATATATATATATATATATATATATATATATATATATATATATATATATATATATATATATATATATATAAAATTTATGATTTTATCGCTGTATCACTGTACTTTACCACAGGCCCATGCTGCAATGCCATACTCTAGGACTGGTCTCGCTCGCCCTGTGTATAACGTCTTTAGCACTTTCTCATCTGCACTCCAAGATAGATGTTCCAGCAAGTTTTTTTTTCATGATTGCCATTCTTTTCCTTGCTCTCATTCGATTTCTGTCAACTTGTTTTTTTTTTCTCAAGTCAGACGGCGATCAAAAGTAATGCCTAGGTAGTTTGGATTTTCATTTAAATATAGATTTTCTCCGTTTAGCACTAGTTTGGAGCTCTGTGGTTTAAGCGAGAGGGAATATACTGTGTACGTTGTTTTCCCTTCATTCATCTTTATGAGCCATGTTTTGGCCCATTCTTCCAGTGATGTTAGTTCTTGCTGCATCCGAATGTTTGCAGTAGCGATATACTCTTCAGAGATCCACAAGGCTAAGTCATCTGCAAAGGGAGGCATTGCTTGTTATTTTTGGAATATTTTCAGTTACGTCATTTATATATGCAAGGAACAGTTTAGGTGACAGGACTCCCCTAGTGGGACCCCCTGCTCTAATATAAACTTTTTACTAGTCTGTCCTTGTAGCTGTACTCTGGCGGTTCTATTCTCAAGGTAGTGGCCAATCCATTTGTATATTCGCTCACATACACCACTTCTGTGCAGTTTGATTTTCAGTCCCTCTTTCCATACTTTATCGAAAGCTTTTTCTAAATCTACCCAAACCACTAGCGTGAGTTTTTTTCTTGGAAGGCATCTTCGATTTCCTGAGCTGTATGTTTGGTCTGATCTTCAGTGGATCTGTGTTTGGCCTGAGGGATTAATAGGTATTTGTTTTCCAGGTGCCACATCAGTCTGGTATTAATCATGCGCTTCATCAGTTTTCCTACACATTTGGTTCTTTCAGGTCCTTGTCTTTCTTTGGTATAGGAATCAGTATAGCTTCCTTCCATGCGTGCGGGACAATTCCTCTTTTCCAGCTGTAGTTGAGTACTACCAGAAGCTTCTTTTTTTTGCCTTTGTGTCGAGACCTATTAACATTTCATTGGATGTTCCATCTTTTCCAGGTGACTTCTTTTTCTTTAATGATCTTATTGCCTCTTCCATTTCTGCCATTGTCAAATTCGTCACCATATGCTCTTCTGGTACAATCTTTGTGTTGTCATGAATCAACTGTTCATCTGTGATGATTTTCTTCCTGTCAACAGGGACATCAATGTGATTTGCACTAGAAAAGTGTTCTATAAATGCATTTGCATATATATCCCCAGATGAGGTGGGATTTTTTTTAGGCCACAAACGGCACCTGGGTCGACCCAGCCCCAATTGGGTACCATAGCAACTTCTGGGAAGGTTAAGGCGGCCGGCGTGATGCTGACCACATCACCCCTAATGTGCCGATGGTCAAGAAAATGTGGGCCTAACACCATATTCCCAATATGCCTCAATGGGCGTGTAACGGGATCCTTTACCTATATATATATATATATATATATATATATATATATATATATATATATATATATATATATATATATATATATATATATATAGTCATATTGTCGTGCGTTTATATAGTCACAGCGTCATGTGTTCACATAGTCGTGGTGTCGTGCGTTTATATAGCCACAGCGTCATATGTGTTCACATAGTCATAATGTCGTATTCATAATCGCCGTCTGTGTTTACTTATTCGTATCGTCGTATGTTATCCAATGCGTTGGCAGACTCCTGTGTTGCAGTGTTCATATAGTCACATTACATTGTGTGTTCACGAATTGACATTGTCATCTGTGTTGAAGCGTTCATGTTGTCCTTATTTCAGACCGTCTTATTGTTGAACGCTTTCGCATAACGTATCTGATTTTGCGTGTTCATACTGTCTGTGTTTACATCATCTTTATTTAAAGGATGACTTGTTCGTGTATGGCATGGACCTTTTTGTTTTGTATAGAAACGCAATAGGTAAATGACCGGCTAACAGTTATATCCACGAAAATGATTGCCTGAAGATGAGCGCTGGTTTAGCAAGGTGCAAACTGCTGTTGTATAAGTGGCCATATTGGAATTTCATGGTGCATGCCAACAATCTGCCTGTTACAGGTGCGGCCGCGCGCGGCAAGACCTGGATGAATGATGCAGATAAGCACTTGTAAACCCAGACGTGCAGACGACTTCCCGCCCCCAGTCACATTCACGCGTTAAGACTTGTCGGTTTGTTCCTCTACTCTTCCTTACCGCGTGTACATAATAAAGAAGAGTTACTGTACAGTTGTGCTCATGTTAAAATACGCGCACATTTGATATTCACAATATTCAGTATCTTTTCCGCACATTGAAAATGCCAGTACTTCCATCAGGTCACTAGGTTTGGGACATTGCTGGCGGATAACACTGAGACTGCCGAAAACGAAGGCCTACATTCAGAGATTCTCTTCCATTCTCCCCCCTCCCCCCTTCTTCACCACCATATACCCTTTTTATAGAGGAAAGTGGGGTGGGGAAACTCGGACAAGCTATCATCAGCACTGTATGTGAATAGTAGTTGATGGCTTTGTGAGTCGTTTCTGATGGTCCGGCCATTTTGGTGTTTGAAGACCCAGTGATTAAATATGTGCCATGTTCTGGCGTATCTCTTCTTCATCTGTTGCGTAAGTGTGCCATTTATCTTTGCAGTGACGATAAGCAACATATCTGAGCAACTATTTTTTGCTAAAAATGTGTTCTCTGCCATGCAGCAAAACCGCTCTGTGCTCTCATTGGTCGATGCAGCAGGAGATACAAACGCATTCATTTTAAATCCAAGAATTCCACCTGACCTTGTTTTACTTGCAGATAAGACGCAGCATTCTGCTAGAATATGTGTATCTCCCAGTCGTTGCTGCTAGATATTGATGCCCTGAAGACGCTTTGAGCACAGAGCCAGTATTAGATATTATAATTCTACTTTTACAGTCACTACTACTCTTAGACTTTCAACATTCATTACTTGATACACATGTTCTGTTCAGTAATAGAACGTTAGAGGTCTATCCCTACAGTCAGTACTAGTTGTAAAGTTCTACTGTAACACTCAGTACAATATGTGAAGGACCTCTCTTACATTCAGTCCTGGATGTGGAAGCTTTACCCTTTAATTCAGTCCTGGATGTGGAAGCTTTACCCTTTAATTCAGTCCTGGATGTGGAAGCTTTACCCTTTAATTCAGTCCTGGATGTGGAAGCTTTACCCTTTAATTCAGTCCTGGATGTGGAAGCTTTACCCTTTAATTCAGTCCTGGATGTGGAACCTTTACCCTTTAATTCAGTCCTGGGTGTGGAAGTTCTGCTTGTACATAGGCAAGCGAATGTAGAAGCTCATTTGATATAGGAGTTCTACTGTAACGCTTAGGGTGGCAGAGTAGTCAGAGCGTTTACCTGTCGTGGCACAGCTACCAGATTTAGGGCTCAGAACCTGGCAGCTTCACGTCTACCCAGCTGTAAATGGGCACCTGCATTAAGGAAGGCGAGGAAGGGAACTGGTCACATCACCTCTTAAAGTTGAACCTTGTATATTGAAGTCTGTGACACTTCACTCCCCTATGGTAGTGTCTACTATGGGATACCAGCAATTTCTACATTCAACAATAATTGTAGTAACAGTTCTCTGACATTCAACAATAATTGTAGTAACAGTTCTCTGACATTCAACAATAATTGTAGTAACAGTTCTCTGACATTCAACAATAATTGTAGTAACAGTTCTCTGACATTCAACAATAATTGTAGTAACAGTTCTCTGACATTCAACAATAATTGTAGTAACAGTTCTCTGACATTCAACAATAATTGTAGTAACAGTTCTCTGACATTCAACAATAATTGTAGTAACAGTTCTCTGACATTCAACAATAATTGTACTAACAGTTCTCTGACATTCAACAATAATTGTAGTAACAGTTCTCTGACATTCAACAATAATTGTACTAACAGTTCTCTGACATTCAACAATAATTGTAGTAACAGTTCTCTCTGACATTCAGCAATAATTGTAGTAACAGTTCTCTCTGACATTCAGCAATAATTGTAGTACCAGTTCTCTTACATTCAACAATAAATGTAGTAACAGTTCTTTTACATTCAACAATAAATGTTGTAACAGTTCTCTTACATTCAACAATAATTGTAGTAACAGTTCTCTGACATTCAACAATAATTGTAGTAACAGTTCTCTGACATTCAACAATAATTGTAGTAACAGTTCTCTGACATTCAGCAATAATTGTAGTAACAGTTCTCTGACATTCAACAATAATTGCAGTAACAGTTCTCTGACATTCAACAATAAATGTAATAACAGTTCTCTGACATTCAACAATAATTGTAGTAACAGTTCTCTTACATTCAACAATAAATGCAGTAACAGTTCTCTTACATTCAACAATCAATGTAGTAACAGTTCTTTTACATTCAACAATAAATGTAGTAACAGTTCTCCTACATTCAACAATAATTGTAGTAACAGTTCTCTGACATTCAACAATAATTGTAGTAACAGTTCTCTTACATTCAACAATAAATGTAGTAACAGTTATTTTACATTCAACAATAAATGTAGTAACAGTTCTCTTACATTCAACAATAATTGTAGTAACAGTTCTCTTACATTCAACAATAAATGTAGTAACAGTTCTTTTACATTCAACAATAATTGTAGTAACAGTTCTCTTACATTCAACAATAAATGTAGTAACAGTTCTTTTACATTCAACAATAAATGTAGTAACAGTTCTCTTACATTCAACAATAATTGTAGTAACAGTTCTCTGACATTCAACAATAATTGTAGTAACAGTTCTCTGACATTCAACAATAATTGTAGTAACAGTTCTCTGACATTCAACAATAATTGTAGTAGCAGTTCTCTGACATTCAACAATAAATGTAATAACATCCCTCTTACATTTAACAATAAATGTAGTAACCATTCGCTTACATTCAACAATAAATGTAATAACATCCCTCTTACATTCAACAATAAATGTAGTAACATCCCTCGTACATTCAACAATAAATGTAGTAACATACCTCTTACATTCAACAATAAATGTAGTAACATCCCTCTTACATTCAACAATAAATGTAGTAACATCCCTCATACATTCAACAATAAATGTAGTAACATGCCTCTTACATTCAACAATAAATGTAGTAACATCCCTCTTCTATTCAACAATAAGTGTAGTAACATCCCTCTTATAGCATCGTTTATTAACCTGTGGTCTACACCTCAGGAGTCCATCAATGAATTCTATATTACATAACCTACATTTAAAGTGTCAAGTTTGTTATTATGCTTTTATGTCCATTTTTGTCCCAAGAAGGGGTCCTTAGCCTTCATCGAACAATCTACTGGGTCGGTAGCCTTTCTCGGATAATCAAATGGGTACATGGCACAAAAAAGGTTAAGAAACCCTGCTCTCTAGGGCTAATGTAGGTAGCTTGTTACGAGAAGTGGGAATGGGAGAGTGAACAGAAACAACCTTTTCCTTTGATTACACTGGTAAAGAATGACCATATTAGTAGGGCAATTGTTATGTACAATCCTAGAGTTAGGTGCTATCAGTGGCATTTTGACTTTAGTCTGCATTCATATTATATGTAATTACTGTGCATATATTACCTTACTTACTTAGTCGTTCCCCTTCTACCGTGAGGTGTAGAGGTTTGGAAGAGAGAGCGCCAGACTATCCTATCGGCTGTCTTCCTCCTGGCCTGGTTCCATTCTAGTCCTCGGTCCTTCAAAGATTGTCTATTGTTGTCCTCCCAGCGGACTCTGGGTCGTCCTCGGGGTCTGGATCCTTGGCTCTTTGTTTCCCATGCTTGTTGTGGTATCCGATCTTCTCCCATTCTGCAGACATGGCCAAACCATCTTAATTGGGACTGTTTTACTTGGGTCTGCAGGGGGTAGGATTTAAGGCCTTGACGTATCGTCTGGTTGCGTACCATGTCTCTTCTTGTTACTTCAACCACCTTCCTCAGATACCTCATTTCTGAGATTTGGATCTGGCTTTTATGGGTTGTAGTCATTGCCCATGACTCGCATCCATATGTCAAGACTGGGATATAGGTGGAGCGGTATACAGCCATCTTCATTTTCTTACCAACCTCTCTCTTGCTGAGGAATCCTCGATTTATGGCCTGAAAAAGTCTCCCAGCTGCTGCTTTTTGAGTGGCCAACTCTTCTTTGATGCCTCCCTTTCGGTCTATAATAGCTCCGAGGTATTTAAAGTGGTCGACCTGCTCCAGGACCTGTTCTCCCAGCTTAATCTGATGTCTTCTTTCTTCTCGTGATATCACCATGGATTTTGTTTTTAGAGCTGCTTATGACCATCCCTCTCTTCTCCAGCTCTTCCTTCCAGACTTGCAGTTTGGATTGGAGATGTGCCTCTGATTTAGCAATCAGGGCAACATCATCAGCAAATGCCAGCTCCGAAATATAGACCTGTCTCATCTTCCAGTACCCCACTGAATACTTTCTTGTTCTCTCCTTACATGCCTTGATGACATCGTCCATAAGGAGTATGAAGAGGTAAGGTGATAGGATATCACCTTGTCTTACACCAGTGGTGGTCCAGAACTCTTCTGACTTATGGTTTGCTGTCCTCACACAATTTCTGCAAGACTTGTAGAAGCTCTGTATAGCATAAATCAGAGGTGCTGGAATATTCTTCCTTGCCAAACAGTCCCAAAGTTTGCTCCAGGGGACCCTGTCAAACGCCTTTTCCAGATCTATGAAACAAAGTTGGATCTCACTCTTATACTCAAGGGCCTTTTCACTCAGCTGTCTGAGTGTGAAGATTAGGTCTTGAGTACTTCGGTTTGCTCGGAATCCGCACTGGACCTCATCCAATTGTGGCTCAGCTAGGCGTCGGAGTCTCTGCTCTAGGATTCTAGAGTAGATTTTACCAGGGACACTGAGAAGGGATATGCCTCTATGGTTTCCACACTGTCGATTGTCACCCTTTTTGAAAATTGGTGTTATGATGGCAATCTCCCAATCCTTTGGTATGGTCTTGTTGTACCACGCTGCCTGTAAAACCCTTAAGAGTAATAGGTCGCCTGATGCTCCCATGAACTTAACCATTTCTGGTGTTATACCATCATGCCCTGCTGCTTTGCCCATCTTGATTTTCTCCAGTGCTGCCTTCAGTTCTTCCATCTTTATGTCATCTTCACCATCATTGGTTTTCTCTTCTGTGCTAGTGTTTATCATTTCTGATGCTTCACCATGCTCACCATCCAGGAGTTCTGAGAAATATTCTTTCCATCTTTCCATTACTTCCATCGGGGCAGTAAGCAATTTGCCTTGCTTGTCCTTTATAAATTTGAGAGGGCATTGTTTTTCCTTCCTCATGTTCTTTAGGGTCTTATAGAACAATTTCTGGTTTTCTTTTGCATCTTTTTCTAGCTTTTCTCCAAATTCTTCCCAGGACTTCTGTTTTGCTGCTAGCACTTTGTTCTTTGCTTCTGTTCTGAGTGTCACATATTCTCTATATTTTTCCATTTGTCCTGTTGTGTTTTTAGCTCCTAAGTATTGTTTCCATGCCATTTTCTTCTCTCTTATTTTCTCTTTGACTTCCTCTGTCCACCAAGGGGTCCTCTTTTTCTTGTTCCCAAGTCGGACTTCACCACATGCTTCTGCAGCAGCTGTCTTTATGATATCCTTGAATTTAATCCAGAGGGTTTCCAAGTCATCAGGTCGTTCTTCTGTGTTGCTCACCGCTGCAGCAATAAGCCCCTGATATCTGGTCTTAATTTCTGGCTCTCTCAGCTTGTAGGTCCTAATGCTCATTTCTCCTGCTCGTTTACTTGGTTTCTTGCGTGATGTTGGGCAGTTCCTAGGCTGAGCAACTCTTTCAGTTGTTCTTTTGATTGTTAGCAGGTAGTGATCACTTCCAATCTCTGGCCCCCTCCAGACTCTAGCATCTCGGACATATCTAGTGTATGCATGTATGCGCTTATGGGGGAACTTTGTGTTTGTAATGATCAGATTCTGCTCACTGCAGAATCTAAGGAGTCCATTGTCATTGAGAGTATCTTCTCCATATCTTCCGATAACTCCACCCCATCTAGCATGGTCATTTCCAACTCTGGCATTAAAATCTCCGAGCATGATAACTTCATTTAGGCAGTCATCCACTGTCCTTTGAAGAAGCTCGAAGAATTCCTCCTTGACCTCTGCTCTCTCATCCTCATTTGGCCCATACACTATGACCAGGTTGACTATGGTTTCTCCTTCTTTTAGTTTAACAACCATAGTGCGCTCCGAGACAAAGTTCCATCCCTTGATACTATCTCTTTGATTTTGGGCCACAATGCAACCCACGCCCCCTTTAGCTCTTTCAGATATGGGTACACCACTGTAGAGCAGCGTGTTGCCATCGAGATCCATGACTCCTTGTCCTTTTTTCTTTGTTTCCGTTATAGCCAGGATTTCTAGTTTTGCTTTCCTCATCTCTTCCACGAGCTCCTCTTCCTTCCCATTTATACTTCTTGTGTTCCAAGTTCCATAAGTCGTAGTCCGTAGTCCGTTCCAGTTCGTCGCCTTTAGAATCAGTCCAGTTTTCTCTCTTGTATTGCTCGTAATCGTGATTTAAAGCAAACAGGTGATTGGCCTGTTGTGCCTTTGCATGGTGGAGGGGCTGCCTCCTTACGGCCTCCATGCAGGCCGCCCTCCTCCTTTTTCATCCGGGCTTGGGACCGGCATAGGCGGAGTTTGCATATATTACCAAAAATGTAATAAAACTTTTATCACTAGCACTTGTTTAGTCAACACGCAAAAAGGATCTTTTCGAGGACTTCCTGGAATGTGATATGCCCGGACAGTCACGCTTAAGGGTCCAACAGTAATCTGCCATCATGTGGGCATCCCAAAGTCCCTGATATCTCTCTTCCATTGTTTTTATATCTTGGTGAAATCTTTCACCTTGCTCCTCACTAAAGTTGCCAAGATTCTCCGGAAATAAATGTAAATGGTTATGGAGGTAGTGCAATTTTATGCTCATGTTGCATCCAAGTTCACAAAAACTCGACAGCCTGTTTCCAACTAATTCAGAATAATTGTCTGCTTTAAAGTTACCCAGAAAGTTTTGCACAACTAAAACAAATGATGACCAGGCTGTGGACTCTGTTTTGTTCATGGAATCAATAAAATTTGGATCGTTTATTAACTTTCTAAATTGAGGTCCATCAAAAATTCTAGCTTTAAGTTTGTCTATGCTCAATTCTGGAAACTTTCTGCATAAGTAATTAAAACAGGTACCATCTTTGTTCAGTGCCTTAACAAATTGCTTCATCAAGCCAAGCTTTATATGTAATGGTGGCAGTAGAACTCTTTTTCGATCAATGAGAGGCTTATTGACAATATTTTTTTCTCCAACTTTAAATTCATCCCTCAACGGCCACTGTTTCTTTGTCCAGTGCATATCTTTTGCCCTGCTATCCCACAAACATATAAAGCATGGATATTTGGTGAATCCCATTTGCTGGCCAAGCAAGAAGTTCATCATTTTAAGATCTACACAAACCATCCAGTTATGTTCTAAATACTTCAATTTTTCCAGAACTGTGCTTATTGTAGCATACTCCTCCTTCATTGTAGTAGAATGAGCAATTGGAATTGAGCCATATTTGTTACCATTGTGTAAGAGAACACCCTTCAAACTTCTTTTAGAGCTGTCAATGAAAAGTCGCCACTCATCTGGTGTATAACTTACACCCATTTTGTTAACAAGACCTCCTACATTAGTACAAAACACAAGGTTGTTTTCTTTACAAAAGAATGGAATAAAACCTTGCTCTCTGCTGCGATAAAATGTAACCTTTGTTTCAGCAGTCAGTAATTGTTTTTCTTTCAATCTTGAAGCCAACAGTTCTGAAGATTCCTTGGAGAGATATAGATCTCCGATTAGATCATTTAGTTCAAGCTGGTCGAAGCGTTGAGCATCTGAAAAATCATCTTCGAAATCACTGTCACTTGTCGTTCCACATGCCACTGCTGTCTCATCTTCTAGCAGGGAATCCGAAATCTGACTGAAAGTTGGAATTGGTATGTCATCTTCGTGTGGAACAGGTCGCCTAGCAGAATCTAAATCTGGATATTTCCACTTTTTGTGATTTTTTTTCCATTAATTCCCTTAATATTCACAACACAGAAATAACAGTCATCATAGTGGTTCTTGGGCTCTCTCCAAACCATTGGAATTCCAAATTTTAAACATTTTCTTTTCCCACAAGTCCACTGTCGCAGGTGTTCAACACATGTTTTGCAAACAATATGAGGAGCCCAAGACTTGTCCTGGTCACCTAGTTTTATTTTAAAGTAAGCAAAGTATGCCTTTTTCACAAAAACAGTAATATGCTTCCTATGTTCTTCTTTGAAAGTGTACTCTCCACAAATATAACAAAATAAAATGCGGTGAAAGAAAACATGCTCTTCTTGAAGATGATGCTCTGGGAAGATTCTTGGATAACTGAAACTGAGAGTAAACAAGCCGTTTTCTTTTGTAAAGGACTAGACAGCAATCGTTTTTTTACATAGCCTTATATAGAGAATATTGTAATAATACAGGGTGACCCACACAAAAAAAAAAAACGGGCCCGCGCGCGCACAATAATGAAAAATACAAAAATGTCTGTATCTCAAAAACTAGAGCTGCTACAGACAAGTAAATGTGATATTTGGATTGAGCAGGCCTCATTTATGTACAATCAAAAGTAAAATGTTTGGCACCAAAAAAAATATTTTTTTTTTTGGTAGGGCTGTGTTATCGGAAGTCGGTCATAGGCCGTGACCTTCAGTACCGGTTCAATAATTGATATTTAGTGGTGTAGTGTAGTATTTATTTCCAGTTCCACTTAAGTACACGCACAAATAACACAAGGGGTCGGTCGGTAGTGTGAGCTAGTCTACAGGTGGCTGGAAGGTAGACAGAGAAGATGAAAATACGATACGAATGTTTGTGGTTGTGAAATTCTGATGTGAGCCACGACTGGTGGTACACTTGAGCTTTCTCAACAGCAAGTGGTTAGGGAAAAACTGAGGTAATAAACAAATATTACTGATATGTAATAGCTTGGGTCATTGCTTCTCACTGCTTTGCTGTATAAGCACCTGCATTTTATTGTTTTCTTTCTAAAAATATGTTACAATTTGCGATCGGGTACCATGTCCGTTACTGGCGCCAGACTGTCGCTGTCGGAACCCCAGTTTTGATGATACGGATAGTGTTGTATTCATCATCATCGTCATGAGTAATTGCATGTTTTGGTGTGACGCTGTAATTGATTTGAGCTGCTGCTCTGAAGTGAGCACAAAGCCCATCTGCCAGGTAGTCAGGCTGGGGCGTTGTGGCTTACATTTGAAATATTTGACCTTGACCGCTTGTTTATAAAAACATTAAAATACGTGCCAGAAAAATTATCGTACCTCTTGAAGGCGAAGTTTCTTTTCCTTTTTCTTTTTTTAAACTGCTTTTTTGTTCGCCTTGAAGACTTTAAATTGCTTGGTATGTTGCTGAAGAGTCAATTTACCTTCTCTGATCTGGCTGTAGGGATAACAGACAGAACACAGCACTACCAACCGCTGCTGTTCTGTACACAACTTCTTGTATACTGCCACACAACTTCTTGTGCCTACTGCTTCTTATGCCTATTGCTTCTTATTTACTCTTGAGTGAGTAACTTACGAATATCACGTGTTTTTTTTCATCTGTAACGTTAAATATCTTTTCCGCCAACTCCTTCTCCCTTCTGTCGCTCTCACTCTCACTGATACACACACACACACACACACACTCACACTTGCCCCACTTTAATGAAATATTATTGATTCAAGAGTAGTAATTTTATGAATTTATTAGCAGTGCTGCGTTGATGGAAGAGGAAATGTCTATGGCTATGACCGTTTTATTCATATGTAATTGTAAGTTGTATTTATGAGGGCCACATATAGAAGGTTGCATACGTTTTGGAGAAGTATGTGTAAATGCACTATGTAGATGCGTGTGAGCTGTCTGTAAAAATGTGTGTAGGTTGTATGAAGTGTGATGTTATATGTGTGATAGTGATGTGTGGGCACGCATTGAGGAAACTGATTATAACATTACAAGGCAGTCCGTGTTAAAAAATCCCCAAGGCAAGAGGCAGTCTTAAAAAAGATAAAAAATTTTGGAAAGATCTTGGTGATGGGACGGCACAAGCTAGAAGCCGTGACGTGAAGTTGTTGATGGACTATGACTTTGTTGTTGATACTCGGTCCATTTGACATGATTTGATGTATACTGTTGTGTCATATATTTCTTCAGTACCCTCTTGTGGTAAAGTGGGATGTTATAAATTTTTATAGGGGACTTAGTGTACTGACTGAGATCAGCTGTGAAGGTATCTGTATCTAATAGGTGTAGTGTTTTACAGATAACCTTACTTGCTACCACATTATGCCTCAGTCAGAATTATTCTGGAATATTGTGATGACTACGTTAAATGTCTAGGGTATGTATATGATGAAGTGTAAGTCACAACAACAACAGACAGATAAACAATTTAATTTATTCCACCACACTTGACAACACTGTGACACTCACACACATGTAACATTCTATAAGACTATCTTAAATGAGTCACTGGTAAATTTTCAAATATCAATATGTATTAAGTACTTTCATTAATATATATGTCCTGATTCAACTACAAAGTGAACCAGGAATCACAATCAATTTTAATTACAATTTATATGTACAGGATTTATCAATATGAATCTTGTAGTGACATATTTTATTAATATTATCTTATGTGTGTCAGTTGTGTAGTAGTAATATGAGGTAATACTGGTTTTGTTTTTTCAAGCTATGTTGTTATTTGTCATCATGACTTCAAGTGTTTGTTTATCTTGTAAGTAGTATGGGGAAAAGTTCACAGTCCCTATCAATTTAAACACTGTATTTTCCCTCTGGTTTATTATAAAGTCAGATTTTGAGGGGGGGCATAATGTTGAGCTCCACTGGCCACATAGGCTTATCTTTCGTGATGGTGGCAGGATAAGACTCCTCTGCTCGATAGCCTCCCTGTGTTCTGGAGACACCTCACTGGTCACTATCTGGACCCAGGAGTATGCTGTCAGCCTCTAGGTTCAGCAAAGCTCAGACCAGGTGCTGCTCAATAACTTTTTGGACCACGGTCCCTGAAACAAGAAGGTTGTACCTCCTACTTCATAACTAGTTTATAATCCATTTACAGACTGAACACAATACATAACAAACACTGAGTTCAGAGCGGTAGGCCAACTGTCAGCTTCACAGTTACGTTGACTGGCACTGAATATAGCACAATTTCGATCTGCCGATGTCCCAGGCTTTTATTTAGAAAAATATGCACTGGCGCTCAACGCACTGGTTCTGTAGTAAGTTTATTTGAACATGTGGTGGCGACCTGACGCCTCTGATTGACTATATTCGCGGGTCTAACCAATCGTGCCATGTTTACCCAATCGTTTGAAAAAAAGTACTCCTACTCCCGTTTCCCCTGACAACAAAAGATAGTATTTATAGCCCGACTAATCGTGTTTAGCCTTACATTTATTGCGCTCCAATCAAATCGGATTTAACATGGAGACCCATTTCCCGTACAATGGTGGGGTGAAAATCTGCCACTGAGCGATTCTGATTTGGGTGTTGTCTGACATCCCTCACTATTTCTTTTGGCTATAATTTGGTAATTCCTAGACTATTTGCGTAACATTTAACATATTCTTTGTCAGCAAGTCCTAAGGAACCCAAATATACAAATTTAAAGGAGCTAAGTGGCTGCGTTCAAAATATGCACTTTCTTCTACCTCCTGTTTACTTCGAATACGATGTGGTGTCTGGGTACTGTAATGTTTTCAAACGTAAACCAGTATAATGTCATGTTTCCTAATAAGCGTTTTGTGAGTTTTTAAAAACTAACTCTCGTGTGTGTAGTGTTTTTTATCACTGTCGATTTGAAAAAAGCTAGTGCTTGTGGCCTTACACGCGTGATGGTAGTAATTGTATAGCGAGACACGTGTTTAGTGTTGCATGCGTTCCTGCTTTCAGCCCCTCCCTTTCTTTCTATCTTTAGTCCATCTGTCTTTCGTTTTTTTGGTAACGTAGTGTATAAAATGACATGAATGGAATTTTAAATCTAGGTCAGATTGCGTATCTCAAGGTTTTTCTTAGAAAGGGAGTACACATTTTATTGTGTTGGGGAAACGCGTGTATGTTGCTGAAGGCTTTTACTATCAACGTGAAACGTTACAATTTGCAGACGCAGGAGAAAACAAGGGGGATTTCGAGTACAGTCATTGTGACAGCACTGTTCTTTACCATTCTTCTTTCCTTTTATTGAATTTATGTGTTAGGCTTTACATTTACCTGATAATTTATATATGTGGATTAGAATTTCTCACGACACCTCTAGACTCCATCCATCCAACCACAAGCCACGAACCACTGCAGTATGGGATAAGTGACAAGGAAGGTGGTTGCCAGTAAGCAAATGGCAACACGTGAATACAGTAACTAGAATTAGACACACGCATATCCCAGCTAGAGCTGAACAGGCTGTTTTTATTCATTTGTTGTTTTTTTTACATGTAAATGTATGTGAGGTTGTGTGCAGGTGTGAGATGTTATTGTTGTAGTGAGCTTTGTGTTGTGAGAGTTGTGTCGGTTCGGTGAAATGTGTGTGCCATATCATATACGAAGTAGTGTGTAATGTTAAACGTATACAAGTGTGAGGTGTGTCTGTGTTTTTGGGTTGTATTTACGCGTCTGTGTGAGCTGTGTGCTTGTACCTATTTATTATATTGGGGGGGAAGAGAGAATGAGTTATAGGGAAAGTGGAAGAGAAAAGTGACCTTGACCGCGTGCGATTTACCAAAAGAATTTATGTTGTAGATGTATTATATAAAACTAATTACTAAGTTTTGCACAATAGAGTTTGACCTAGTCACTTGTTCCCGATATTATCTAAGTCAGATGCTCCTAAAACGTCGTCATTAAGCCGGGACATAATCCCTTGCACATACATATTACGCGATTGTGGTCACGTCAACTGTGTTTGCGGACACCTCTATACTAGGGTGACCATATTGTTCAACACGAAAAGGAGGACAAATGCCATTTTTTGGTCATAAAAAGGAGGACAAGGGAGAACAATATTTTTGAAAAGTAGGACACCTTTATTCAATAACTATAAGACGTTGAAACATATTTTTTTTTTTACATTCAAACGATAAGCTAATAAAATCATATTGATTTTGTGCCTACTTATATTTTTTCTGATGATAAAATCTTCTTCATCAGAGTTGGGCTACGTTTTAATGATGCAAAGAAGTCAGAGCATGAAAGCTCCTTGAAATTGTACTGCACAAGTAGAGTGCCTTTAACGGAATCTATACTCAAAATGTTACTTTCTTTTGTTCATTGACCCTGCATAAAAGCAAAAGCACCCTCGGCCGGGGCAACCTCAAACCTTTCCTGGCTTATTTCTGTAGTAAATAAATAATTTTTAAAAAAAAATTTAAACACAGGCTTTTAATGTACTAAAACCCCTAAAATAATTGTTCAAGGAGTTTATAGCTTGCAGTAAAAATGTAACATCAAATTGACAAAACGCCTGGGGCGCTGATTCTATATGAAATTAACTTCTGCTTTATTCTTCATTAGACACCAATGGATAAAATATATGATGAGCACTTAAGCGCCCCAGGCTTTTTGCAAGATTTGAAGGTGACAACAGGGTGACATACGTTGCGAGTTAAAGAAAACCCTGTAAAAATGTCAGTTGTGATTGCAAACATTCAGACGCAAGTGCTTTCTTGTGCTTTTCTGTTTCTAAATGTTTTTAAAAAAAAATTAGCTGCACCTTTATTTGCTACTGATACAAATACACTGTCTCTGCATACAAGACATTCTGCTTCATATTCTTGTCGACCACTGGGAAAGCACATAAATTTTTTTTTAAATTCATCCGTGAACATACACTTCTGTTTTGGCATTTTGAGCGGGTATCTGTAATATAAATATAATATAATACCATTAATTAATGGTACATTCCATGTTAAAGTTAAAATTATTTGTAAAATGCAACAGACGAGGTTTTAATTTTAACAAACCCATCACCATACTACTCGTGAATGTTTTCATAATAAACAAATTGCAATAAATATAAATGCAGTACCGGTACGAACTAAGGTTAATTCTTCGATAACTATCTGCTAAATCACTAGGGAATCGGCTTCGAATAAAGAATTTTCAAAACAGGTATGTCTAATTCTCCACAGTGAGTAATTTAGTCCAAATCAAATAAAAAGCCGGATATCACACAAAACATATACAAAAACAAAAACCAAGAAGCCGGACGCCTCAATAAGTTGGCGCTCGAAACAAGCCGGGCACAACTTCCGGGACTGTCCTGGTCACCCTATACCCCCTTCCTCTACTCTAATCACTACCCTTATCAGTCTATAGCTGGACATAAACTAGTTTGCTCCTCTCACTCAGACTATCTTCGGGGTGGTCTCTTCTATTCGTGTTTTCAATGCATATGCTTGACTCTGCAGCTTACTCGCTTCTGTATCTCACAACGCTTAGAATAAATAGCATACATAGACATTTACTCCTCTCTGATACTGACACTTACTGCGTAATCGTACTTGCGTTAAAAAGTGTGTCTCAGCTGTATTTCGTCACGCCGCACAGCTGTTTTCATGATGTGTACCATAAGGTGGTCCATTCTACGACGTATTTTGATGGACACTCTCTTTTTCTCTATATGCGAGCATGCGCAGCCTTTAATACGAATCTACATTTCTTTTTTCAGAATACCTTGAATATATTTGTCAACTATACACCATAGATTCTCTCTTGTGTGCTTATCAAGGCTAACTGTAAATACATCCGCCATTACATATATCATATCACATCCCTCCTGTGTTGTCTGTTCCGTTGGGCTGATTCACTTCTCAGCATCTTCTCTCCTAGTCACTTTGGAAATCTCTCTCCTTTCATTACACTAGGTCTTACTCTCGTTACATGTGTTTAATGCTCTACATTTTTGGATACATTTCTACAGTGGACTCATAAGGCTAATTGCCCCCGATCTCTCAATTCACTGAGCTCCTGGTTATCATATCGTTTCTACACCTACGGCACATATACTTTATATCCTCTTCTGGCATTACCTGTCTTTTCCCGTAATCTTAGTACATCTCATTTTTTATGTACTCACACATAATTTTATCTGGTCGCTCGAGTCTTTCCTCGACGAGCTATAGAGCATGAACCGCGATATTCCTGATGACTACCGCTTGTTGACTACGAACTCAATTCCCGCATTATCATTGTCGGCGTAATTCACCCTTAGAGAATCATCTTTCTCTGCTTTGGTAATCCCAGACTATCGATTATGTGTAGTTTGCAATCAAACATCTTACACTCCTTCAGTGATAAGTCATCATATTTTGTTTTGGTTACCAGCCCTTTCCTCTCTGCTGGGGAAGGAACGGCTTAGAAAATAATAACCGACAATCATGTTGGTTTTGCCCTTATCATCACTCGGGTCTGTGGCCTGACAATCCAGACTACAGAATTAACACCATACCATACATTCGCGCAGTCCATCGACTTTGGATAAGCATTGATAAGGCGCGATACATGCTACATGACACTTGCCAAGATGGTAAAGAGTCAATTGTTTTTATTCTTATTTGCTCTTATACATAATTTCCATATTTATTTATCCGCGTGCCAGCTATAAAATTTACTTCAACCCCGCTAGTAACGGGAACACTACATTGCACTCAGGTGCAAGTGGAAATGACCATAATCGAGCTCCTGTCCAACCTGTACGAAACAATTACTTAAGATTAAAGTAACAGATATGTCTACTCCCATCTGAACACATTGTCGAAAGAAGTGTACGACTTGTCACTTCCTCTCTATCAATGGGGAGTCACGAGGAAACCTTTTGCTATTACGCACAGACTATTTACTTATTCCAATGTCGGAATAATTTTGAATTACACCCCCAACCCTCCATCACCACCAAACTATGCAGTCTCTTAAACGATTAGCGGGGGTTCTCGACAATAGAGAACCACCTAAATTTCCTGCACATCTCGGACGCTGCTATAATCAAGAACAAACAACATAGCAGTGTAAAGAGAGAGTGTGCAACCGAGAGGCCATCACTAAATCTTGAACGTACAGCTTACAGCCCATTCATAGTACAACACTGAGTAGAGCATCATTGCCTTTGTCAAGATGACAACCAAACCTATCGCGCCTAGAGTCTCCTTAAAGGCAACTAGAACAAACCAAACGACCTATATCAACATCACACACATCTTCTTACGAGAGACAAACAACGTCTAGGTACACTAAACTCTTAGTTGATTAGAAAGAAAAATTTTCTTGAGGCATCACATGAACCAAGCACATCTAAAAAGAACTCTAACACAATTCTAGACAAAACACAAAGGCGCAAAACCGAGCGTAATCATGGGGAAATCTCTCGGGAAGCGAGCAGCACGATCCAAACGATGAGAGCGCGGGACAACTTATTTTTAGCGTTGACAAAATGTAACGATCCCCCAAAGAACACCGTGCGAGTAGAGCGAGCTAAAAGCGGCATATCTGCATAAGAAAAGCCATTAAATCAACCTACAAACTAACTCAAATTGACAGCATATACAGTTCCTGGTAAAGAGAAGCCAAGATTGGGTGTAATATCAGTGACATTTATAACATTCTTATCATTTTTGTTCATACGTCAACAAACATTTTAGAAACATAAAAAATGTAGAATAATACTATTGCACTATTGTGGACAATCAATAGAATACCTGTGAAAACTTAGAGCGTAAATGGATAGTGTCACAATCAGCGCGATTACCTCACAGATCCATCTCTTTATAACTAGTTGCGAGAGAGCAGTGTGAGCGTCTTGGACAAACCCTCCATAACATAAAGCGACATCGCACCGATCACAAGCCATAGAGAAAACCACCACTCCAGAGACCAAGCGATAGTGTGCTGTTCAGCGCGCCGCACTACCAAACAATCTAACTTAAAAAAAACAAATATCCGTCTCTCATGTGCTCGAGCGCGTACACCGCACAGACAATATGAGATGGATTTCATATGACACAATGAACAAAAGGAGCGGAGCCTCGTCAACTTCCCAGGATACAACCACACACCAACCAAAACTGAAGCGCTGCGACCATAAAGAACACTATAACATACTCCTTATTAAACATGAACAATATATCCGCCTCTTTAAATACTATGCACATACCAACCCAGAGTCACCCCCCCCCCCCCCCGCCTCCATAAACATTACCGCGAATCTCCAACCAAATACAATAAGTTAAATATCACACTGTCACTCTGCGCCTTAACAGCTTAAACTATCAGCATTCAATATAACTAAACTGACCAGTCACACACCTACACCTTGATCCACTGCGCAAAAATATGCCCTGCGCGCACGGAACACAATTACATCGCTCACCTGAGTCGGTAAGGAATCCAAAACTGTGACCAGAAAACGGCGAAATGAGACACCAGTTCAAATTACAATCGTACATACCAAGTTCAATTAATAACCCAATAATAAATACCATAACAGGAGCCATGAAAAAGTTAATAACACTACTCAGAAAACCTAACACTCATAAATTACAACTAACAGATATTCAACTCATGCGACCTCAAAAAACCCTTACGAGCAAGACGCTCTCATATAATAGACCATAAAATCGTAACACACAGCAAAACTTGCTGGCCAAAAGGGACAACAATCCGCTAACTCCTCCCTAGACCACAAGCTAGGATTCTCGACTGACTAAATAGGTTGCTGCCTGATATCTCCTCAGCTTCCGGTACAGTCCAACATGACTACGACCTTGAATTTCGTCTGCTCAAATTCCCTCGCCCCACATCTCCACCAGCCCGGTATCACTGACTTTCCTACTTCTAGATTCAGAGCTTCAAACGCAAGTCAGCACACTCACAATAGACATCTTGACGAACTCTAAGACGACTAGCCAATGAACTAACAAACCGACACGATCCACCGAACTCCCCCACTACTAAAAGAATCGAATGCATAACATACGCAGATTTCTTCTCTATCATCCCCGATACCAGAAAACATAGAGCTGAGCTATCACCTCATCCGACCAACCCCCACATTCTTACAAGGAGCGAGAATCTCTCTGTGGGAGAACGAATCCCCATCATGAAGGTTTACTATATACGTACGCCCACCTAATACCCCCATATCTACCAGTCACAACTTTCCGCCTTCTAGATTAGACAACATTATGATGCAACTATAGTTCTCTCCAACCACGTCAAACCACATTATGTTCGAGAGAGTCATATACACATTGAGAGCATTCTTCCCAGACCTCATCCAAAAAAACACAAACAACTTGAAGTATAAAAATTACACAGATAAAGAAACTTCTCTCTATACCCATCCAAGGTTTCTGGCTCACAGTACGCGTTGAAAATTAATCGACAGTCGACTTTCTGAGCGATGCGAGAGTATCGCTCTGCAAATTAAATCTAAAGTACATCTAAACCCGTTAGTACCTTACCGGGTGGGAGCGCAAACAAGAGACTCAAAAACAACTTGCGAGACAAACCCAAGCGCTCTGTCGAGTCACTCTCAGACAATTCGTGCGCTAGCTCAGCGACTTCTCTTCACTTATGCGTCGCGCGCTTATTATCAATAAACACAAGAGAGCAGAACACCACAAAAGTGCATAACTGTGCTATTCGACATAATCCCCCTCACCAAGTACCATAAGCGCGAGCGGAGGAGAAGGTAGCGAGGGGGCTGGAGTAGGCGGGGAGGGTGGCGAGATCGTGAGGAGTAGAGGGATCACGTGTGGAGTAAGTGGGGCGGGGGGGGGAGAGGGGCGGGAGGCGGGACAGGGGGGCGAGGCGCAGGGGCTGAGTGAGAGCTGGCGTGGACTGGGTGGAAAAACATGAAAAAGCGCGAGAATTTAAAGAAAAGTAAAACATCTGTACAGTCTCTAATGTTACCAATAATACTAAATTTAACAAATTCTTACAAACCATTGTAAAATGTCTAGGATAAAACATATTCTCACTAATTAAAACATAATATGAGACAATGAATTCTTTTCTCTTCTGACAACATTTTCTCAAACTTACCGTTCTCACAGCTTATTCACATTGAGTATGAAGAAATAAAAGAGATCATCGTCCCTCACAATTGATACTCTAATTGAAAAACGAATTTTCAATCTATATTAGCTGAACAACAAATTTTCAGAGGCACAGTACTGAATATTAAAATGTAAAAACATTGATTTCTCAGTAGAGAACGAAAAAATTAAATCAGTTAGTCATCTCTAACTCACTCTATTTTCACACAATGTAAAAAGATAATACTTATATACACAAAAACGACTCAAGGAAACACTACAAATTAATCATAAAAGATCTGCTTATCTGGCAGAAAGAATAATGCTATATTTCGCTCGTACTAATAACAACAGAAGAAGACGTATCCTTCTCTTCCTAGGGATTGACTTAAGCATAAATCTCTCTGCGATCTCGTAGTAGTAGTAAAGGAATTACCTCTGAGACGATCAGATGGTATATTCGGCCTTAACAATCCTAATGTTAGTAGAATACATTCATAGCTTAGCGGCGAGCGAGAGCAAAACACACAAGGAAATCAGAACTGAGTGACACCAAGTACACACCTCATTTCCTCCAGGGAAATGCAACACTTACTCACGAAGGGTCTCGCGACTCAGAGTTTCTACACTACTCTATCTTTCTCTTACCATAAACTATAGTTTCGCTCGGTAGACAGAACCATATCTGATGGAGAGTACTCTAAGACTTCCACTCTATCTACTCTAGCGAACAACATGACACAAAGCCAACGGGTTCACAAAATCACTAACAGCGTTTTAGCGAGCGTCCACTGAAGTCTCTAAAAGCGCCTCTAATCTAGCCACCATACAATCAACGGGCCTCAATAAAGAACCTAAACAATAAAGTGCGGACTAAAATACAAACATTTGAGTACAAAAGCGCACACTTATCTTATGTGGAGCAACTAAAGCGCTGCTGCGCACCTAACAACCCTTCGCACCGAGTATAGAACGATGTAGAGGAGAACACCAGCGACACAAGTCCATTTACCTGACTTAAAACACAAAGATACACATCCAACCAAAACGTACAGACAATTGAGCAGAGCAGTATACTCAAACTCACAACTTCATTCCAACTGCTAATAACTACACCCCATACACAAAACAACTAGCGCGAGCGAGAACTACAGCTCATGCACATCCATCCATATAGCAACACATTCACCACATATATTACAAAATCCAAACCACCGTCGAAATGCGAACATAATCTTGACTTAGATTAATATTCATTTCTCTATTTCATCAATCTTTTTCTATAAAAAAACCGATACCGTGACTTTCTACACAACTATCTAAATCTCTCTAACTGTACATTCTATAGTAGGAAAATTATAAAAAAATACACAAACATCACTTTCTTAACCACATTAGCATCATTAACTCAAACTAATCTGTATCATTAACTCGCTAACTCCCAAAAAATGAGAGCGATTTTGTCTCAGTCTCAAATGAGTGACCTCGCCTAAAATCACTCAACTGAAGACACAAGCACAGCGGTCTATAAATAGTTCTAAAAACAAATATGCACACATTTCTGCCGACCAACAATCAAACGCACACACATCTCTACATTCTTCCTTGCACACTTAATTACTTGACAATATAAAAGCAATCTCTATCTACCTCTTACAGCACAACATTCACACCATCACTGAATAGACAAAAGACAAAGCAAACTACATCACTCTTCCCTACTCCTACAAACTGCACAAACATCGGCACTCACAACAGAGAATACACAAGCACATATAACATGATAAATCTTAGTGTCAGAAAGGTAAAAGACACCTTCTAGAGCGAACACGGGACCCATAAATATAAAGAGAAGAACTACTTTCCTTGAGAAATCAGCTAACTTCTTATATATCTAAGTTTAGAAGACCTCAAAGTTCTTCGACCACATAACACTATTTAAATGAGCAATACCACCAATCGCGACAGGCAGAGAGCGCAGTAATCCAATGACAATTTTTTATACCAAGTACCTATACCAGAGCCTGCTTCTTCAAATGAGCTTCTCAACGAATACACATATCCACAATTCGAGAATCAGCACGATATCTGTTCAATTGCCAATGATGCTTTTTCCTCCTTACGTCCGAAGTTTAATCTCATCTAAATTAGTGTCAATCTCTCATGGACTAATCTCTCTGACTTCAGTATTTATAATCTCTCTAGAGTTCTCAGTGTGTCCCCTATGAGTGTTCAGCTAGACTAGCCACCCACCAACTCGGAGATAGCGCTCATCTTCTTTGGAGCGAGTATCTCACCTCACTAGGCTACAACGTTCAGTCTAAAAACTATTATTCCAGTGAGTCATCTTAATCCATCTTTGTGCGAAGCCTATGAGGAGGGACCGGTGCGAAGTTTCGTTGGTTTGAAGGTAGTAGTGTGGGGGAAGAAGATGCGCGCCCTAGGGGTGGGTGTTAATAACAAGTACTAGATTAATAATTGGTGACGCGCAACTGCGCCAAAAATGAAAGCAAAAATGGAAATTTCTTTTTTTTAAAAAGCTATTGAGCGCCATGAATACTCTATCTAGCCTTGTGATTTTGATATATTGGTATTAAAGAGGAACATGTCTAAATGTCCAGGTATCCTACTGTTATGAACGTATGGTTTTCGATTCAATCAAATTCCCTTATGAACAACCCAAGGCGCGAGAGGTAGAAGATCTTGAAACCGTATACAGACGCGGAACAATCACCGAGTAGAAATACCAGTATATCAGAATCAACCAGACAGCTTGTCATTTTCTCTCTATTACCTATGTAAAGTGAACACGAAAACATGATCTATAATTGTCAGTCAAGGCATAGACCGAATCGGGTATTCTTATTAGTATTACCATAAACGTAAGCGATTCAGCTGTGGATCATTATTAGCGATGAACTCGCGAAGATGGTTTGTATTATAATTTCAGAGATTTCTCACAGCATGCGATGCGCAAAACTAAGTATGTACTACAAGGGAATAGAGTACACAAAACGACAAGCGAGTTGGACATCTTACTAATGGCGGAGCGAGATACCAAGAGCCCATAGTGAAACTAACCGGCTAAAATCTCAGGAGCCCATGTTTTTTAAAAACGTTTAATCAGCACCTCATTTTCTCTTTCCCTTTTCTATCATCTTCTTTCTTATAGGGTCACGGCTCGGGAAGGCGAGGAGGTCTGTATCTTGGGTTATTGTAGCACATCGTGTCTAACGCAGCCGAGCAGGGTGTAAGAACTGAACCATTTAACTAATATATTAGCAGTCACACACACCGTGGATCAAAGTGAAAAATAAGTGTAACCAGGTTGAAAATCCGTATCTATGCTGTGTCGTTACAAATTCTCAACTTATAAAAAACAAGTAAATTCCAGAGTGAAATACACACAATAAGGACGGAGAAAATGAGTTAACGTACATAAGTTGCACAAAGAAATACAAATATTCTCATCCACACTCGAATGAAGAGACTTGAAAAATTACAGAGACAATACAATCACACATAGGACTGAGACAGCGATAATTCCTGATTTGCGAGCGCGAATATGATACACCATACAATATTAGGCGTCCCATGGTTCATCTGCGCGCGAAGAGATAAAGAAACATTAGTGACTGCGAGTATGAGTCATATGAGGCCAACTAATATTAAAGGTGTGTTCATTATCATCATGTTCTGTCAACCTCACCAATGTACAACAAATTGTCACAGAAACCACTGCGCGCTTGTTAGGCAGCATTCGTTGAACGTGATATTTAGATGAGTTATAAATACAAAGTGGTTTTCATCCAAGCAACACTGATACTATCCATCCACCTCTATGAGAACTGAATCTGGGGCCCAATGCCAAAAGCTGTGAATGTCCCTGATTTCAAAAAAACGAAAATTAATGGTTAGTTATCAAGCGGGGAACCTTGAAGCGGTGCGACCAAACCTATTTAAATGTGCCATCAAGCACACTTATTCTTAGACTATGTAATGAATGATCAGCTACGAGTCTACTGTCTAGGGATTATGCAAGTGTTGGTGTGATGTATATTTTACACAATAATACACAATCAATAACACAACAAGTAATTAAGACTAATGCATTAAAGGAAATAACACCTGGGATAAAATTTGCGTAATCAATTAATAATATTTGTCATGAGTATGATTTCTAAATTTAGGACCCATAACCTAGTATTCTTCTGAGATCAGGACTCTTAAAATGATAAAATCTCAAGATAATATACAAACATTTATAATTCTTTAGACCCACAACACGGGAGACATATTTGAGTTCCCCCCCAAACAAATTACTGTTTAACACTATCACTAAAGTCGAGCGATCTTACACTAAAGAATCTTTGTCTCTATAAACATGTTGTTTTCTAAAAAACACTAGAAGAATGTAGGTCCGTAGTTTAATCATCATCATCCATCTCAACCCATAACCCGTCATGGATCGCAGGAAGGAAGGTGCCCCATCTGGTGGAACAAACGCAACATGCAGCCAGACACACGGTATCCCTTACCACTTGCGTCACTCCTAATTAGACTCCAACCCAATGCGTTACAAGTGTCTTGGAAAATCCGTGAAATAGTCTTCCTGATTTTCCATGCCTCAGCCACTCAACTATGATGTATGCGTGTGCTGTTATCAGAGCCCAGATTGATCCGCTTTATTGCTTCCTACTTCCTCTCCTACCTTTTACCTTACGACTGAGTTATACCCTGAGAAGGATCGTTTTCGATAAGGGAGATCATAGACCGAGTTACATGCCAACACCAGGAGCGCAAGCTATATATCTCTCGCACTGTTTCCCACTCACTTGACAAAACTAGTGGCGTTCTTGATGCCTCTGCATCAGGCTGTCTTTATTCTTCATCTCCCTTAACAATCAGACATTTGTCTTTTTTCTGGCGCGCGATGCTCATTATAATAGCAAAAATGCTCAAAATTCTTCTGTAACATTAATGCTCGAGTAAGCGCCTGAATCATGTGTGTGATTCCACACTTACTCCTTGTCCGTAGTCTGCAATGAAGCGTCTCTGAGTCCCAGAAACATATCCCTCACCAAACCTCATACATAACGAAGACAATAATAGTGAATACAGTGATTGATAAATATTGATCTCTTCACAAGGAAAACCTGATGTTACTTTTCCAATCACAATCAAACTATGTCATGGTAGCTATTGATGCGGTCCAACTCAAGTCTTGTCTTAGATTTCTTTATTATGATCTTCCATCACTACATCATAGATGGGCGAACCCGAGAAAATTCAAGTGTGTTCATAACTTCTTCTAACGTTTTGCCCATTTCTAACGTAAATGTTAGTCGGAACATGTTTACTTATTTCAATCTTTGCTATTTGACCAATACATCTTGCTTTACTTTAATTCTATATTAATTTTCCATCCCATAATGTTCTTGCGTTTACTTATCTCCATACCTAGAGTAAGGTCTCTTTTAGTGAAATCATCTTTCATGCATATCTGTACCATCTATCAAGCTATCCAATAACAATAATCCAGCAAAACTTAGACATATAGCCACAGTAACGTGAGTCGGAAAGGCCATCCAAACGATGGGTGTCATAGTGTGCGCTGAGCGGTTTGAGATCTGTCGCGATCACTCTATACAATCATCTTCCCAGTCTTCTTATAAATATACAATAGTCAACTGTTTACAGTTCTCTGGGGAAATAGTTATCATTCTTGTTATACTAAGGGGTGGGGCTTGGTCTTAAAGCTGAAGTAGAGTTAAGAGTGCCAGATATTTTTACATCTCAATCCTGGAGGATCACATCTAGAAACAGATCCCCTGTAAATACTTCGGAGTGAATCATCACACTATTTTCGCAAGTGTATACAAGGGCCAATAAAGTTAACAGGGTTAGACACCTCTGCGTCCTGTCACTACGGAGTATGCATGAAACACTACTCAACTGTGCTTCTCCTCTCAAACATCTGGACACCAGTCGAGCACTAAGTGCCTAGTAATATAAAACTCTGTTGAACAATCTTGAAAAAAATGTCTCTCCTGTGTTCTTGATAAGTCTAGTCAATTAAACAGAGTTTTAATAATATACAACACCAAGAGAAATGAATTCATAAGAAATTATATAGAGACAGCTTGGTGGTCATATCTAATTCCGGACCCAAGATCTCCAAGAGTGCACATCCTAATTCCACATTCGTTGTATGACCAAGTCTATGGATTGTGTAACACATGTCACTTCCCCTACAAAAGGCCATGCTCTAACTCTTGAGCCTTATCTGTGAGACAACTAATATTATTTAACTCCAACTGTCCTTATCTGCCATACCAAAAAATGGATAAAAGTGCATGCTTGGTCCCCTGTTCACCTAAGAATTAACCATATCTTTATATTATTTACACAAATACATGTGACGTTTTACAAAACTGGCCCCCCCCCAAAACCCACCACCCCCCAACAATTAGTTGTTTAACTTTCAACCATACCTCCCTAAGGTAACCGCACTATATTGTCTATAAACCAATCAAGAGACTAGAGTCCCTGCATACACTCAGTCTATCTGGGACCATATTACTTAACAGTCGATGAATTAGAGTGCCAGCAATTCTCTACTCAGCACATTTTACACAACCCACACAATATAAAAAGCTAGTAAATGATATTGACATCACCGGTCTTTCACTCCCATAATCTCTCAAATCATTAAAAAAAAACACAGCGCTACGGTATTTGTACAATTAGCAAACACTTCCAGAACATAATACCTGCTTAGGCTTGGAAACCTCATAGTAAACCGTTGAATATACCTTGAATATATATATTCCTGATTCAAAATGATAAGCTGCGAATCACTTTTCGCCCCAGAATATAACACAACTGTCCTGCTCTCTAGGAGACTATCTTGTTCTACACAATGGCGTCCAAGTTCCTTTGACAAATGTACTCAAAAATATAGAAATTGGTTTTGACCAATGGGTGTCTACACAACATAACCGTATTATCTATTCGCACATTCTATAAACAATAATCAACAAATCGACGGTCTGCCCAAAATTCTGCTGTCCAACGTTAGTGCGTACTTTCTGTCGTGCTCTGTCCCGAGTCCGTAATAGACATATGTGTCAAATCACACAAAATAAACTTGGAGAATGTGAGTTTTTTGTGCTAAGCGCGCTAAAGACACATATACCAAGACAAACATATTATCAAGATGTAAGAGTCAACCCATAATTTTTTTTTTCCTCCCCTATGATCTACCCCTTTCTACATGTACAACCCCTATTCTATACTCCTTTATGCCTTTTTCAGAGGACGCGTCAAAAAAATGCGTAACCCGAGTTAGTATGCATATAGTCAAACCGATCATTGTATTGAGTCTCCTGTCTTGTGCGTACGCACAAATTCAGTACTTATTGTCCTCCCTTAACTTATATATTCTCTAGTTCTGTTTGGCGAACTTTTTATTATTAAAGCGCATATTACACCACTCATCATAACAAGACCCTCTCTTAAGACATACATACACTTGTTTATGATCATAAAACACTAGATAATAAAGAAATTCAGTATATAAAAAATTATTTTTAATTGTAACCATTTTTGGGTGATCTATGTGTATTTCTAAGATCTCAACTTACCATTGAAAGCGATTTATAAAAATCATCGCAGAATCTTCCTTTTTGCCCCTGGCAAGGTAAGTATTTATACTGATAGTACTCTGTAATACAGATGAGAACTACAGTGTGCCTTTGGCGCATATGAAAAACTACTGTATTCGACTGGCGGGTTTATTTTTAAGACAATTTATCTTAACATTCCACGGTTACATCGTTGACGCTTGACACAAAGCATACTGGTCATCGTTCACTACGCACTGTCTGGTCCTGAGATGCTAAAATCACAACATTCTTAACGCATTACTCACTTTGAACAACGACCGGCAGCATTTGTTCCGTGCTCTCTCAAATCTTAGCCGTTTAGTGTTGGAGTTTTATTCTTTCTAGTCTCTTGCCTGAGGAATAACTAGCTTGGTCTTTTTTTCCAAAATTTTATCTGTTCAACCCTTTGACTGTGCGTTTACAAAGTCCAATATTACCTAGTAGTCTGGCAAATAAAGGTGTATATCATCTACGTTTCTAACTCTACAACCCAAATAAAATACGAATGCGTTTAACTCTCCTGGTCACAGGGAAGCAAGACGCGCGCACGAGTTACTAGGCTAAAGCACTTATACTAATTCTTCTATACATAATTAAATTTATGCGAACTATGTAATTAACTATCTACTTAATGAGATTAATCTTTTTTAGCTCGTCTGTATATCAAATGTACTTATCAATTCACAAGCATTAAAGATTAATAGAGTGAATAAAAATGCATGTCTATCCTGTACAGGAGAGTGACGCTAAGGCTGTGCTCTCAAAATTGAGGCGTCTAGGTACATCCATGCTCCAAGTCTCACCTACAGCTTCACAGAACTACACATAAATCATGGCACCATAAACCCTCCAGGTTTTTAAGTAAAGTGAGTCCTCTTGTGTTCTTGTCTGCTGATGTTGTTGAAGGTTGTATGTTACGTGTCATCTTGTATGTTGTTGTCTACTGATGTTGTTGAAGGTTGTATGTTACATGTCATCTTGTATGTTGTTGTCTAGTGATGTTGTTGAAGGTTCTTGTATGTTCTTGTCTGCTGATATTGTGGAAGGTAGACAAGAACATACAAGATGGCATGTAAGGTACAGTCTTCAAAAACATCAGCAGACAAGAACATACAAGATGGCATGTAACGTACAACCTTCAATAACATCAGTAGACAAGAACATACAAGATGGCATGTAATGTACAACCTTCAACAACATCAGTAGACAAGAACATGCAAGATGACATGTAACGTACAACCTTCAACATCAGTAGACAAGAACATACAAGATGGCATGTAACGTAGAACCTTCCACAACATCAGCAGACAAGAACATACAAGAACCTTCAACAACATTAGTAGACAAGAACATACAAGATGGCATATAATGTACAACCTTCATCAACATCAGCAGACAAGAACATACAAGAACCTTCAAAAACATCAGTAGACAAGAACATACAAGATGGCATGTAACGTACAACCTTCAATAACATCAGTAGACAAGAACATACAAGATGACATGTAACGTACAACCTCGAATAACATCAGTAGACAAGAACATACAAGATGACATGTAATGTACAACCTTCAACAACATCAGCAGACAAGAACATACAAGAACCTTCAAAAACATCAGTAGACAAGAACATACAAGATGGCATGTAACGTACAACCTTCAATAACATCAGTAGACAAGAACATACAAGATGGCATGTAACGTACAACCTTCAATAACATCAGTAGACAAGAACATACAAGATGGCATGTAATGTACAACCTTCAACAACATCAGAAGACAAGAACATACAAGATGACAAATAACGTACAATCTTCCACAACATCAGCAGACAAGAACATACAAGAACCTTCAACAACATCAGTAGACAAGAACATACAAGATGGCATGTAACGTACAATCTTCAACAACATCACGAACATGAACAGTACAAGATGGCATGTAACGTACAACTCTTCCAATAACATCAGCATGATAAACATAAAAGACATTGTAACGTACAACCTTCAACAACATCAGTAGACAAGAACATACAAGATGGCATGTAACGTACAATCTTCAACAACATCACCAGACAAGAACATACAAGATGGACCATGTACACGAAAAACATCAACCTTTCAATTCAACATTGCAGCAGATAAGAAAAAACAAGTAACAAAGATTGCGGCAATCGTAACTACAAAACCTTCTACTAACATCAGTAGACGAAAAGAACATGCTATAGCATCCGGCATAGTTTATGTACAACCGCTTCATACAAACATCATGTAGGACAAAGAAACATCACAAGGATGGGACATGAACACAAACAACCTTCAAGAACATACATAGATCGACATGTAATGCGTGTTACAACTCATATCAACAACAAGCATTAGACGCACAAGGAACCTTACAAGATGAGACATGTCTAACGTACAACCTTCCACAACATCTCAGTAAGAACCAAGAACAAGCAAACAAGATGACATGAATAACGTAACAACCCTTTGAGTTTGATTGCAAGATGATGTATCTTCTACATGCGCATCCTATTTGTATGAGTCTTCTCTTGCGTCTCTACTGATTGTGTTTTTATGCGTAAGGTTTGATAGCATAACTATGTCCATCTTGATATGATTACTTGTACAGTTACATGTATTACCATTGTACCAATCGTTCTGTAATGTTCTTCTAGTCTAGCTACTGAAGTATGTCTATGAAAGTTGATCTATGTTTACTGTCATCTTGAATTTTCCTGTCATTCTGATGTTGTTGAAGTGTCACAGAATTGCCTCCCTATGCTTTGGCAGTTTGTGGTTCCACTATTGGTCACTGTCGTAGATTTTTTTTATAGGTATTTTAAGATATATTTTGCGGTCCAAGTCTGGGGAATAAGTCACTAGAACGAGGTGGATGAACCTCAGTGAGAGAGTAAGGTAAAAAAAAAAAGCAAATAGATCTTCGGCACGAGTGAAAATGAAAAAAAGAAATGTTAGAGCTCTGGTCCCTTTTAAAAAAAATTAAAGAAACTAAAAGTTCCATACAAAAAAAAAAAAATAAAAAATCCTGTTTGATCAAAAAAAAAAAAAAAATCTAAAAAAAAAAATAAATAAAAAAAAAAACAAGAAAAAAAAAAACATCTATAAAAAAAAAAATAAAAATTAAAAACCACTCACATAAAAAAAAAAAATAAAACAGATATGGTGACGACAATCTTAGACGCACAAAAACGTGAAACAAAAAAAAATATTTAAGAAGGTAAGGGAATAACCTAAACTAGTTGATGAACCGAACACATGGTAACTACTTAAGTTTTCAATGTTACTTTTATTTCCCATAAAAGAACACTTCAAAGCATCAGTTTAGCCAATCAAAAAATACAGAATATTAAAAAAAAAAGATAGCTTATTACATGAATTAATAAAGGAAATAGACACATAACGCAATAATTCGCCTTGTTGAGACAATCTTCCACCAGATAGAAGTTAATTAACCACCTAAAAAGGTCAAAAGATTAGCACTATTGGTATAGAAATTTTGATATACTGTAAAGAACAGGAGTTTCTAGTTGAGTCTATTCCTGAAAAAAATGGAACAAGTATTTAGCATACAAAAAATAAAGAGAAAAATTAAAGTGAGTAAACTAGTATTACACAATATAAAAATTATTCATCCCTTGCTTTCTCTCGGCCCCTGATAAACATGTGATCACATTTTTCATATCTCGCTTACCAAATAAGTGATAACAACGCAGTTTTGAATCATAGCTCCCATGTAAACAGATTCAGATTGTCGGTTCTGATTTTGGCAAAAGTTAAGCCCCAGTTTGCAATTCAAATGACTGATTTATATCCTCTGTATTTCGTGATGAACACTTACTTATGTTATTTATTGACATAATTGCGTTGACTCATGTTCAATGGTCACATCAATTAGTTCAGGTATTGGAACACAACTTCCGAGAAGTCACTTGGATCACATTCTACTATTACTAAAAAAGTATCTATAGCATGTAAATAGAATTAGTCAGTAAAAAATAATCAATAACTAGTTCAGTCCA
This sequence comes from Oreohelix idahoensis, assembly GCA_024509875.1. Lineage (NCBI taxonomy): Eukaryota > Metazoa > Mollusca > Gastropoda > Stylommatophora > Oreohelicidae > Oreohelix > Oreohelix idahoensis. The sequence goes on from JAMPIV010018664.1 coordinate 74,084, forward strand.
GAGCATTGAGTCTTATTCCACATAAAAATCAAAGTGGATCGGTAAAAAAAAAGTAATGCGAAAAAATAATCAAAAAAGCCACCCTGCAAAACTAAAAAAAAAAAAGATAATGGTAAAAAGAGTCTAAATCTTGATACGCTTAAAACATCTCCTTATATCGATCTAAAGTCTCTACTCTGATACTTGCTATATGCTGACTCAGTAACTACCTGAACTACCCACTCTCCTCATTCTAAGTTGATAAGAAGATGAAGAAATAGCATTCGATACACCGATAGAAAAATTATAAAAAATCCAGAAAGAATGCTAGATGTATAGAATAGATAAAATATGTAATAATTTTCACAAGATCATCAGATAGAAATATAAGATATAGGCAAAATTCTGTTAGAATACGCGACGAGAATCTCAGAGCTAAGTATGAAAAGTATAGCTATAGCCAAAACTGGTCAACAAGATTTTTGGGTACGTGAACGATGTCATTAAGAATTATCATGATTAGGAAGATAGGAATATAAAGGAGTTAATCGACATAAAAAGTCCACAAAATCAGTAATTCATCTACAATATCAATGCCTAAAAAATAATGCATTAGAATACTAAATTAAAAAATATTCACCTAAAACTATTAAACCTTTAATTCAGACAAACCCACATATTCGTATATCATATTTACATAGCGTTTAAATACAAATAGTACCTTTATTCACCCAGGTAGGTTAATAAAGTAACTTGAGAAAGTTATATCTCAAAATTGATCCACAGAAATGCACATTAAGAAGAAGTTGAGTTCTGTTATATCGTCAGTAATCATATGTCGAATAGTGCATCTTACTAGTTAACCACGAAACTATCTCTATACTTTAGCGTAAAGTACTGGATAAATTCATAGTCTAAATATTTAACATCCAGATAAACGAAACAAGTTGTATATTTTAGAAATACAACAAAAGATCATGCTGGTTAGTCTAAATAAATATCATAGGTAAGCGTCGATTTTATAGTATTTATGCATTCATTAACATGAAATTCTGAGCGGACAAATGATTAAAAATAAAGTATACAAAAATAATTGTGGAAAGAGGCGACATCTTACAACGTTATTATCTGTAGTTTCAAGAAAACGTAGTATATGCTATAGATACCCAAATACACTATATAAAAAATACATCAATATAAGAGTTGCATTAGATACAGATAAGAAGTGATTTTAAAAGTAAAAAATCCCGGAACACTACAAATTGCAAATAAAAAAAAACAAAAAAAACTAAATAAATTCCAACTGGTATCAAGATGGATCTAGACAAAATACAAAATAGCAAGAAAAAAAATTTTGGGTACTTAGATAAAAAAGAGATAGTGAAATAAATAGCTTAGAATAGATAATACAGAGACAATGACCAATATAGTCGATGACTTAATCTGAGATACAGTTAGTTACACCTTTTGAGATCTAAGAATAAGGTGATTAAAATAAATATATAAAAAGTCAGAAGTAAATTTTATGATAAAATACTTTAATGAAACAAAGTGACCGCAGTAGATACCCGGCTTTAAGCCGTGCATAACTAGTACCCCTAAGTTTGAGGAGATTCTCACTTTCGTTCAAAAAATCTCAGGATACTTAATTTGCACAACGACCGTGCATCAAGAGACGATTAGGAGTGGTAATATTTGAAGCAATGTACAACGGGTACCGGAAACATTATTCGGTCATCGAGGATCGTTTAGAATTGAGGAATAATCGGTCCTTGATTTTAATACGTAAAATAGTCTTAGCAAACAAAAACAAATAAAAAAAAGTATTTTAAATTTTAAAAGAAACAAATCCCAACAGAGAATAACAATTTAATCCTATGAATTTATAGTCATCTAATGTATAACCCATTGTTTTTTATTAAACATATGTTAAATAGGTAAAAATATTTATTTTATTTAAAAATATTAAACGCAAAAAAAAATGAGTTAGAAATGATACATAATTAATATTTTTAAAAATAAAAATATGCTAATAAAATTTTAAACCTCCTACAATGTTTAATAAACGAAAACGCTTAAATGGAATTTTTTAACAATTCCTAGAGCCATTAGATTATACGGACAATCTAGAGACACAAAAATAAACAAATAGTTAGGCTTTCAGAAAGATCCAAAAAAAAAAATAAATGAAAACATATAAAAGAAATCGAATAAATAATTTGTAGTAAATTCTGATTATAGACAACTAAAAAAACAAAGCCTCACTAATCAAGTCAAACACTGACAATAAAAGATGGTGTGTGTTCTATTGGCGAAAAGAGTTTATTGATACCGTTTCGGAGGTGTTTTTTGAATTTTGTTTTTTTTTTATAAAAAACTGACATAGATATAATTTCGTGTAATTTTATATAAAACATACTTCTGCGTCACAGATCACTCACGCAAGCGAAAATTCTAACAAGTAAGAGTTTTCGTCCAAAGTCTACCTATCTTCACCAGCAAGCGCGATTAACTCTTGTTCAAAGAGAATTACATCGTAGAAGAAGGACATTCTGACATTTCTACCTCTTAGGGGAACCTACACCAAGGTAATATTTCCCAGAACGTCAAGAACAAAACGAGCATGCTTAGAGGCTATGATCAAAACTTTTGTTTAACTTATATTCTACCTGGTCTTCCTCGCCTTCTTTTGTGAAAGAGTGGTATAATGCTATGATTCTGGCCACGTCAAGGCCCCCAGTTGGAATAATCCAACGAAAGCTCTCCTTAATAGTAATGGCTCTCATATATACTCATATCATAAATATATATAGTAATTTAATCTTATTACTATAAAATTCTAATACTATATAAAACAGACTTAAATAAGACATCAAGCATTACTAAGAAAAATTGGCTCAATATGTTTGCTTCATACAAATAAACTGAGCGAATCAACTATTATTGTTTAGTTTAAAATAACATACAACAAATTCAACAAATAGTCAATGTAGTTCAACCAAGTTAAAATAAGGATTAACGCGAGGCGGTGACAAAGTTATATTACTATTTTTTCCAATCATCTTCTGAGGTATTGGGTAGGGGGTTTTACTAATACTGTCCATTAATTTTTTCTGTCAGCCATGTTACATAAGAATCACAACTTAACAACTACCAGATGTGTAGTCACCCTGCACGCCGAGGATTATCCGTCTAATCATTTGGGTGATGACTCCCCCCCCCCCCCCCCCCCCCTCAACCATATTTCTTCTCTCTTATCCAGCCGAAATTCGCGAGCGAGCAACTTATGGCCAGGACTCGGCCCAATGACAAAGTTCACTATGCGAGGAAGGATAACTGGGGTACCTGAGGTACTTTTCCTTCCAGACCGAACGAATTCAGTTGGTGAGCTCCTCGCTCCTGGTCCCATCCACAAGGGTTCTATTACACAGGCATGCCGTAGCTAAACAGTTCAATAATTTCACCGGCAGGTAATACATTTTCTTATCAAACGCCGACGCCAATCGCCCCGGTTTGAACCATGAAACATCCATCGCTCTGCCGTACAACGTCCACGACGCCATTACACCAGCGGCGGCTTCCCACACTTCACTCCACATAAATTCTGAACATCACATTGTAGCTGCGGGTGTTGGCGCGATACCTGCTCTCACTAACTATCGAGCAGTGTTAGGAAACATTGGTCACTTCAGGTACTTTAAGTCTCTCTGTGATGCTCTTATGTAACCTCGAACTAGTGAGCACAAAATAAAAGAAATTAAAACAGAATGATATGCCCTCAGTAACCGGTACATTTGTTCTTTCTCGATACATCCAGGCGCAAATATACAAACAATTGGTCAGGAACCAGTTGGTAGGAACAGACATGCGCCAATTTTCAATTCTTTGTTTCGCTTACCCAACTAAATGTTTTAATATACTTACTCACCATGAAGGCCAATTCAAAATTCCCGAGCACTTAACGTTACAGATTGTAATCTTCAGTGACAACAAAGGATGAAAAACGCCGATCAATCCATTCACGCCCAAATAAATGAACCATTGCGAAGGGAGTACACCTAGGCGCGCTAGCGAGACGACTTTTACTGCTAGTTTCACGTTCTCGATAAATTGGCGATGCGTCATGGCGAGTGGACATGAATAATTTTTGCTCTCAGAAAAACGACAATAACCAGGAGTATATTAAAATCACCACTAAACACTCCACCAAAAATGATTCTACACCACATTAGGCACCACTGTGATTATTATCACTTCAAAACTGCGTCATTTTAGGGTCGCTATTTTATATTCCTTTTCCCAGGGAGATCGGCGTCTAAGGTCATACTCTGCCCGTCGGTTATTTGATAACCTTGAATCACTCTCACCCCTCCCACACTCACAACATACGTCAATGAACAAACAGGTTCGAAAACTATCTCTATTGCAAGCGTAGTAGGTATCATGAATATAGCAGCCTAATTTATGTTACATATGGAATTTACGACGACTGCACTTTGCCAGCCTCATTATATAAGCAAAATTATATCCACCTAGTTTTACAACGTTTAGAAAAAAACCTAATATAGTTATATTTATATAACATTACCATTAGTCTAAGATATAAAAACCTAAAGGATTGTAATTATACAGACCTGATCTAAATTGTTGTCAGAATACTACACCGAAAACAAAAACGTACAAGCGAGCGGATAAATTTAAAATGGCACGCATGACCCCTCGCCATAGATCCCCTCGTGATTTTTCTGAGATGCTCTGTAATATAGGTTAAGTCTCGAATCAGTTACTACGTCTGAGCACATTCATCTTTTTACTTCATTATCTATGGATACGAAACTTTTAGTATTAATATACCCCCCCCCCCCTATTACCCCCCTAACTTAAATTTGTTAATAACTATCTCGGTTATCGAACTAGGGCGGCGGCGTGTACAGTGTCCTATTTAGTGAAACATATGACGTGTAAAACACAAGATCCTACTCTTAGGAACTACAAAATGAATTGCCTTACGAGTACAAAACACACTAAATTGGAGTAAATTGCGGCCGATGGAAAATTCCTATCTTCTTCATATACATCATCTTCTTCCGTCTCGCTGTTCGTATAGAGCTTTACATCACGGGAAATGAGTACGGTATCGTTGTTAGTCATAGCATGAACAATTCTGCAGACCTGTTCTCTACTCTCGCTTCTACATGACGAAGTCCACAGTCCTTTATTTTTTCCAGTTCGGATGGACTCACACCACCCCACGTACCGCTTAAACATTGTTCTATCTCATAGTAAAATCATGGAGCATGGTGGTTTGAGCGACATAACAGTATTCGTGAGGAGAATAGTGTCTCCGATGTGTCTTTTTAGTCACTCTGAATCCGAGGAGCGAGTACAATGCTTGTCGGATTGGTGTGCGATATACTGTATCCACATGTTATCTTACAGAAGAGAAGTATCGGCCACCTAACGCCGCATTAGAGTGGGCATGCTGTCACTAGCCCTGGGGGGGGAGTGGATGGAGTACCTCGAGATCTGTTCTCCGTTCCTTCCCAGCCAGTATTCTGTTGTATATTTGGCTCAGGGCTCTTGAAACCATGTGTCTGCGCAAGGTTACTTACCTCTATTTCTACCGCAGATTCTCCTCCCGCTTTCCTGTTCCTCTGTTCCTCTATCCCATATATCCGGATATTGCGGATCTTGATAGAATAGGATCATAGCGGACTGCAATACGGAAAAACATTCGGACCTGTCCTATCCGTTCATCGTGTCCTTCCCCCTAAACCAGCACGCCCTTCCACCCCTGAATTCACCATGCGCGTGGCTGGTAAACAAGACGGTCTGTTGTTGTACCAGAGAAAGGAGCAGGCTAGAGGTTGGTGTGAGTGAGGTGTGGCAAAGGGTTTACTCAAGTTGGGGTGATGATGATAAAGTATAAGTTTAAAAATATGTGTTTTTATAAGTAGGGACAGTCTAAGAGGTTACACTCCCACATGTGGTAGTGGAAAAGATAGAAATGAATGTGTGGATCAGATCAACTCTCACAATTGGGGTCATTCTCTTATCGAATCTCATCTGCTTGTAAATATCAGTCCCTTTCCTCCTACCACAGGATTTTTGACTTGTTGTGGATGGAATGGTTTTCTTTGCTTCCCGATAGGGCAATAGGTGGCTAGTATTGTTTTCATTTTACTGCCACTATGGACCCTTCTTGATAGAGCATCTGCTTTCTCATTACCAGATCGAATTCCACAAATGGGCAGGCTAACCACTGAAGGGCACATGGGTTGAATACCTTTGATATAAATGTTAAGCTAACAGTATCTGATCCCTGATCGCTCTCCATTCAATTCAATGTGTTAAATACAAGTCCATTTTCTAATTCTGGGTTTTGTATTGATGTGTGATTCAAAGGTGAGATGATCTGCGCACTGTGCTGACGGCTGCAGGAAAGTAGAGAGCTATCATCTGCAGGTACGAGAGAACCCCAGCAGCGTCGGTGAAGATTACTATCTAGATTAGTGAGCTAGCAGTCAGGTTCTGTGGTGAGGAACTTCACAGGTCTTGTGCATAGTGCCCATAAAGCTCTTGCCCTTAAATTGAGAGGAGTATCTTTTTCCAGTTGGTAAGCCTTTTGGATGATCTTTCCATTTAGGAATCATATAAAAAATGCCTCTCCACCGTTCTCTGTTTAACTGCCACACCTCAGCAGATCCATCTGTGTAATGCATGTGTCCACGTGTTGTCCTGTCTGGTTGATACTAGTTCTTCAATGTCATTTTACTTGAGAGCCAAGTATTTTTTAGGTGTTGCTGGAGGGGTCAGTGAGTGTCCTTGTGTTGTGTGTGTTCTTTTTTTATTTCCAGTGGAGCTGACTGTGCATGATAGCACTATATTTCAAATCCCCAATGGCAGTCATCATGGCTTCCTTCTGTAATCACATTAACATTTTCCGATCTCTCAAGTAGATCATCGATTTGTGGATGGAGGTCTTCACAATGGGCAAAATTTCCATGGGCAATTATCGATGCAGATTGTTTTGGAGGTCTGTTTAAGTACTCTAGCGGAAGCTGGTTCTTCTTTTCAGCCCTGTTTCTTTTAGTACACACTATGGAGTTTTGTGGCCATGGCATATGCGGATGTTATTCTGAATGACATTGGTTCGTAGAAGCTTCTCACTGTGAGTGAAAATACCTTTTTCCACAACGTCTGTCCAACAAGAGAGCGGAAGTTGGGTGTAATCAGCTCCCATTGCCCTGGATTGGAGAAGGTCTTCATATCCCCTTCTCAGTGATTAAGTCACTAAAGTTGCCTGGAATTGTTGCAACTTTCCTACTAGACAATTCTGATGGTTTGTTTTTAGATGATGCCTCTGTGGGGCCTTGTGCAGGCCGCGTCTGGTGACATGCCATAATTCAAGTACAAACAAGGTCTGACTGTGGAAGCCTGTAAATTAGACTTTTTTTAAGTAGTATGGGTATTTGCCCTGCCCCCACAACTCTTGTTGTCCCTCGAGAGCCATGGTGCCTGCCGCAACAGCCTAGTTTCTATCTTCTTCATAAATAAGGAGAGCGCTTTCCATTATTGCTCTCGTGTTCTACCTAACTTAACAACTACACTGCCTCTTTATATAAATTTAAATGTCCAGCGAGCTTGAGTCTCTTGATCAGTTCTATTATAAAAGTTTCCCAATATCCAACCCTTAATTCCAGGTGAGATCTAGGGCTTATCCAAAACGAAACTCTTGGTCCAACTTTGATCTTTTCCTATTTGGTAAACGTTTAGGTTGAATTTTTTGTGGTGGTTATCCCTTATAATCCACCATGCCAAGTCGGAATGGTTGGAAGGAGTTACCCTTTCTTGGGGGTCCTTCCTCGACATTGGGAAAAGTTCGGCATTCACACTTGTGCCGATATAAAAGGTTTAATGCTGCAGTTTGTTCCGTGAATCTTAGTCTGCTCTTTCCTCGCGATTTGAACAGAGAGAAGCGCAGTTGCTAGTCCTTGGAGAGGTTTTATTATCTGTCATATACGCATCACGCGTTCCAACCTGATATAGCGAGGCATTTACTTTTACTTGGGTATCCTAGCACCATGCTGTGCACATCCATATATCTTACTGCCGATGCCAGTAGTTTTAATGTTTATTATATAGCACATGCCAAGGTGGTGCACAAAATCGTCAGCTTTATTGAGCCCTGGAGATGGGTGGCCCCTGGGATCATTTCTCCTGCAATATCAATTTATGATACTATGATAAAAATTGATGGGGGAGATACATCTTGTCACCATGACTAACTCCGTTTGGAGCTTGTGTGTGGAAAACTGCGCTCCCTACAAACCATATAACCCACAAACACACACACACGCCCTAAACAACAAAGTACCACTTTCTTCATCAACCACGACCCTAATATGTCGGTCAACTAAAATCTACCAACCCAGACTCGTTCACAGCAAATGTAACATTTCCCGCCTAGCGGAGTGAATAAAAAAGGATTAACCTCCAGATCGCCCATCCCATAACGATGAGTCCATCTGAGTACAGACTCACTTCAACATATAAGCCTCGTCTCACCGCATCACTGGTATCCCATTTCCCTCATAATCTCTAGCTGTTGATGGCTGTGGATGCCGTTGAAGAAACCAGTCCCTTATCCATAATGGAACCATTCCTCCCATCAATTACAATTTTGCTGTTCCTACGCATCTTTCTGAAATTAATCTAGCTGCAGGAAGTACCTACATTATATTCCAAATCCTTATCAAAGGCTTTTGTCCAAGTCTACAAAAACCGCCAGTACTTTCCTTTTCCCTCCTGAAAGGCATTTTCTAAACTTCCTATGGGCTAGATATACTAGTTGGTTCTAGTTTCCGGTGCAAAAAAGTGTCGAAAGATATTGCAATTCCTAAATGCTTGACTCCAGCAACCAACCAAACCGGTGTTACTTCTCAAGCAGATGGTTTTTTTTTTCCAGCATCAGTTATCAGTGCATCTTGAGTTTTCAACTGCACACCTACAGATCTGCCACTTTCCATAATACCCTATACATTCCCCAGACAGCTCATTAGGCACAAGCTAGGCCGGTAGCTGCCCCTCAACTTGCAATGTTTCCCTATCGTGTCTCCTCTTGTTTCTTTCCTGATAGGGAACACATGAATGTATATTTGCAAAACTTACTCCTTCTCCACATTACCAACTTCCTTAAAAATTTCCCGTACCTCCATGACTGAGATCTCCAAGACTTTAGTGTGATAGGAGCTTGTGCCTGGCTACAGGTCCAAGGTTCTTGATCATATCATCCAACCAGTGATGCCATCGTGTTATTCAGACTGGAGCATTTTCTGAAGTTCATTAGTTTTTCACATGGCAGTCACAGAGTTCTGTACCACACCCCAGTAAGGGTGACTTCACTGCAGATATCTGGGTTTTGAGGTGCTGCACATCAGTTACTTTTTCTTGTTGAACTTCCTAGATACTAACTTCTAAGGACCCCTAAGACCCGTGCATGGTGAAAGTGAGATATGTGCCTTACCTTTCTCATGTAGGAATTCTACGCCAGGAATTTTGCAGCCATCTTTCCATGTGGTAATTTTTTCATTTTCCTTATGACTGACATGTCTTACAGTATGCTGGTTGTTTATACCTTTTCAAAAAACAATAAATCTTCATTTAGCACGAACTCTATTGTCAGATTCCATAGCTTTGCTTTGACCACTCCTTATACTTCCATGTTGAGACTGCTAAAGTCTTCTATTTCTGGTGCCATACTCTCCTTTGGATTTCAATCAACATTCATTTGTTCATTGACCATAAGCTTTACCAGAAAATGCTGTCCAAGGGGTGACCCTCAGTGTTCTCAATGTGGGATTTTTGCTGCCATATACCCGCTACTCAACTGAAAATATTAATTAAGTTCCACTACACAAAACGATGTTTTAACAACCATAATAGCCCAAGGTTTGTCACTCCAGTATGTTTGTAGTCCTCGTCGTTTACACCTCATGGAATAGACTTTTCTATTGCAAGTGCTTGGAATGATTGCCTCAACTGATGATGGAGTTGATTACGTTTTTTATTGGATGTTATTTGGAGTGTGGGGCAAATGTTCTGACAGAAATTGTCCAGCTATTGTTCTTTAAAAAATTACCCCAGTTTTGCTTTTTTGAAATTCCAGCTAGGAGACATATTTATTTTTCTCCTGCACTATCCATTATCCTCAGATATCTGTAATGTGACTGGTACATTTGGTCACCGCAACCTTTCCCCCAAGTTGACAAATTTAACCTGTGTTCTGGTTGAAGATTCGATGTATGTTATTAATTTTCCCCCCCCTCCCCCCGGCCGATTCATCTGTATAGCAATAGCAATTATCTGGTTGTGAACCTCGTTGTTTTCCATACTCTGGAATAGAAGGTGGGCTTTATCCTCTTGGTTTGGTTTAATTAAGAATTAGTTTATTCTCTACCATCCAATCTTCCACCTATTCTCCTCTTGGATCTGTTACACTAATAGCCCCAGCTGTGGTGATTGGCTATATTGAAGAATTCCACCCATAAAATGATTGTGTCTCGAGGAGCTTGCAAGCTTCACTTTTGTGTAGCTACCAGAGTTTGTGGTTGGAGGGGCTAATATCGCAGTTTTGTTGTAATCATTTCTTAGATAAGATCACTCACTGGGCAGCAGTAAGTTGGACTGTTTTATGTATTCAAGTTCGTCAAATACCTCACCAGACACTACCTGTTCATCTCTAACTGCTGGGATTTGAGTTTTATATCCCATTGTGAGGATTCCTCCCTTAGTAATTCTTTTAACCTAATCCCAATCCTAATACCAACTTGGTTCCACTACACGCTTAAGCACGTTGATATTATCTCTTTAGGTGAGATCTTCTTAAATGTCGGGATTATAAATAAATGTTTTTAACCATATTAAATTCATCAGCAACAACTTTTTAATTTATAACTTAATTCCACGGCATCAGTTTTCATAATAATTTTAAAAGCTAACTGTATAAATTAGTGGGTTGGAATGTCAGTTGCACGACATCTGTATACCCCAGTTGTGACCATAATCTTTCATTAATATTCCATGAACCGCACTTTTTTTAGTTTTTTCTCACCACATTTTTGAGCCCAAAAGCGACACATTTACATACATTTTTTACGAGACATGCCGTATTTCGTAATTATGTATTCCAATTTATCTTTTTTTTTTTTTTTTTTTTTCTTTTGGTATTTATTTTTTAATTAAATGCGCTACCCAATCTTTTTATGTTTACGCCATCAATTTTTATTTTTTTCCCAACACTACTTTTTTTAAAACGAAATTATGCAAATAAACAAATAGCCTTATTTATATTCGATTAATTTTATTCTTTATTTACTTTCATGTTTTTTATAATTATTTTTTTTTTTTATACTTTATTCCTAACCTTTTGCAAATTTTTTTTTTTTAATTTTATATTTTTCTTAATCCATTTCAAGCATGAAATCAACCAACGCCAAAAAAACTAATCGCATAAAATAAAATAAAACAAAAACCCAAATTGCGAAACTCAACCTATAATGCCACACACACACACGTATTATTTTGACCCCATAAATCATACCACTTATATCATGCCCCATTAAACAATCCCGCAAACATATTTATTACTTATCAACCACTAAAACATCAAACCAAAAACAATACCTTAATATTCTCCTCAACGAAATTTATACAAACACCTTTTACCCCACTTTTTCATAACCACGCCCCCATATCCCCCTCCACCCCTAACACATACCCACACCCACCACCAAAACACAAAAACCCCAAGAACCTATCAAAAACCAAAAAATACCAAACAATAATCCAAATTCAAAAAAACTCAAAAAAAATACAAACATAAAAAAAAAAAACAAACCAAAACAAATTAAAAAAAAAAAAACCTAAAAGGCCCCCAATAAAACCATATAAAAACTACCAAAAAAAAAAACCAAACCTTTACAAAAACCCAATAAAACCCCCCACTCCACAACCACCATTCACCCCCCCCCCAATTTAACTTTCCCAATAATTTTACCCCAACAGGAAATATCCACCCCCAATGCCTTTCTAAAAAAAAAATAACCCTATCCATTATTAAAAATGGTAAAAAAAACAAAAAAAACCGAAACATAAAAAAACCATCAAATTGTGTCCATACACCAACACACAAAAAATTTAACAAAAAAAATACCATAATCCAAAAAATAAAATATCCCCTCACTTAAAAATATCTTAAAAAAACATAACAAAACTAAATAATGTACCCAAACAAACCAAAAATCGCCATAAAATATTCCACAAATGGGGGGGGGGGTGGCAAATTACAACAAAAAACGAAAAAAAAAACAAATAAAACAACAAACCCCCACCACAACAAACAATTAACATTTACAAAACAAAAAAACCAAAAACTAATCCCCACAAAAAAAATTTATCCCAAATCCCCCAACGTTCACCACACATTCCCACTTAACCCAACCATTAGCGAACCTGATCTCTCAGTTTCAAACTACCAACACACTAGCAAAAACACATAAATCCCCCACTAAAACTACTCAAAACAAACCTTCACCTATAAGTATCCCCTCTTAACCATTCCACTGCCTTTTCAAATCATCCCCTCAGTAACAAATCAAAAAGAAACAAAAAAAATAAGAAAAAATCCCCATCCCCCCCGTGGGCCAAATCATTCACTAAAACATAACAAAAAACCCATAAAGAAGCCTCATTTACAAACAACCAACGAAACAAAAAAACATAACCATAAACTACAATTCAAATAAAAACTCCTCCTATACGAAAATCCACATTATCAAAAAAAAACAAACTAACAGCCAAACACACCCCCAAACTAACAAAACATCCTGAAAAATTACAGGCCCTTCAAAAAAACAAAAAAAAAAAAAAATCACATTACAAACCAATACCAAAACACCAAAACCAAAAAACTCCCAACCAAAAAAACATAATTCAAAGAAAAAAAAACAAACCCAAAAACCCACATTATATTCAAACTACCACTTCCCAAACAAAAACGCCCTACCACAACCCATAATTGCCACACCAATGTAATTCCCGAACAAAAACTAAACAAGAATAAACAAATAAACACCAAAATTTAACAGCATCCCCAAACAAAACTAAACAAAAACCCTACCTAAACTACACCCAAAAATAATCCCAAAAAAACCTCTACTTACCCAAATATAAAACAAAAACCCAAACCACAACAACCAAAAAAACCACTAAAGTCTCACTAACAACACAAATAAATCATAAAAACACCCCTACACCAAATAAACCCTTTAAAGCCATCCACAACAAAAAGGATATAAAATAAAATTTAACAAAAAAATAAATAAAACAAAAACATTATACTTAACAACCCAAAGCAGAAGAACATCCCAAACACCATAAAAAAAAACACAATATACGAACACATTACATTTTTGCCGCATTTATAAAATATAACCTATCGACCAAAAACCAAGCTTAAAACATAACTAAATAACAAACTCCTAAAACATCATAACATACACCACATTTTATTTTAAACAAACCCCAAATACAAAAAAATAACAAAACCAATACCAATCAAACAAACAAACCCAACCCCATAACGGCCAACCGGACAAATATAAATTATAAAAAAACCCACCCTTAAAAACTGCAACAAAAAATCCCCATAACCCTCCCACAACCCCCCAAATAAAAACTCCAACCCATAACCAATCAAACACCCAAACCAAACATAAACAAAATAAAAAAATATAATTTAAATCCCCACAAACAAAACCAAAATTGAAACCCCCCCCCCACCAAAATAACCAACCCCATAAACCCAAAACATTAAATAATACCCAATACCCCCCCCCAATAAATCCCAAATAATCCATTCCCTGCACCAAAACCCCCATGGTACACAAAACCCACAAACCCCAAACAAAACACAAAACGAAAAAGACACCAATAAAAAAAACCATAAAAAAAAAAAAAAAAAAAACACAATCCAAAAATAAACTCACCCAACAACAAAAATAAAAAAACAAAAAATTGCCCTTCATCAAAAAAGAACAACAAAAAAAAAACAAATCCTAATTCAAACAAAAAGTAACATAATAAACCAAAACACAAACTTACACCCACAAATAAATCAAACCAAAACATAGCAAAAAAACAAAAAAAAAAAAACAAGACATAAAAAAAATAAAAAAAAAAAAAAAAAAAAAAAAAACCACCAAAACCAAAAACACAATTCAAATTAATAAATAAAAACACACCCGCGCTATCAACCAAAGCTTGCCACAAACCCCCTTCACCAAACACCACTAGGCTTACTGCACACGTCGACCCCACCGCCTGACAGCAGCCTTTCCGCGAATGGTACCCATAGTTCGAACAAGTCGATAACTGCATCGCATCTCCAAACCCGCCATAAGCGTGGTGTGTCACTGGGGGGTGTTTTCCCGGTGTCAGCGCCGTAGCTAACACAAATGCATGTACACTTAACTTCGCAAGCCGGGTTTTGTTTGTTGTTCAGCGGTTGTACTCCCATAGCCTTTCCATCTCCAATTGTATCTGCAAGGCACTGCAGATCAACACCATTAAGCAACCCACCGTAGGTTTTGCCTTCCTGATCCCCACACTAGAGCCTTATAGCGGCATCTTAACCGTCGGGCAGATTGCACACCTCCCACTTAGGACATACATACTCCCGGGGATTTCAGTGGGGAAAATCAGTGCCACCGTTTACCATCACTCCCCGTCCTGCTATGGAGGACAACATCGCCGGTTTGGTCCTTACAACGACCTACGGCTTATTCGTCCACGCAAAATGCCTGAGACTTCATTTCGTAACAGCGTTGCCATCACCATATCTGGAGTTACGTTTTCCACTAACCGCCACCCGTGGGACTTCCGCCTGGTCCATACGGGTCGGTCGCCCCGTGTTTTGCCCAGGCTGGAAGGATCTATAATTCCTGCTTACACAGGTAAAACACCACTTGGTCTTGGAAATCTATGCTACTAAGGCCATCAAGCTGCTAAGGTATGTTCAGGAGCTGGTTCAGTGTCTTTGTTAAATCGCGAATGCGTGCTTCAGTTCGGTTATATATACAATAAAACTACCGTAACAAATCTATAATTAATCTTTGACTTCTTGTGATAGAATTCCCAAGTTTCCAGTCTTGTATTAAAAAATGGCGGGTTTACCTTGTGACAATCCCCCAAAGTTGCCCAAACTTCTATGCCTGGTACTTTATAGTTGTGGAATTGTAATGCTTCCTCAAATCCTCTTTCTTCTGGCTTGTAGGAGGTGCTTTAGTTGACACTGCAATGCAGTTCTGTCCCTGTGTTTCTGGTGCTGTGACTGCTCCGTAGTTTGTTACGCCAACCATTATATCTCACAACTCCATCCTTAGTTTCAAATCCACTGTGTTTGCGCCGAAAGTTCCAATCAAATCATTTGACAGACTTCTGGCGAACCAATCCAAATCTATCTAGCACTGTTTGGGTGGGGAGGGAAGGACACTTATCATTACACATCCCACGCGTATTTGAAAATATTAAATTTAATACACACTCGTGGCCTCATACACAGTGATGTCATATCGTTACTAAGAATTCCGGCACACCTCTGTTTATCATAATAATCTGCGTGCCTATGATTCCAGACATGATGGTTTCTGGACAGCCCGTGTGGTCTTATTTCATCTGATCACGAAAACCGGCTAGGTGTCAACACGCATCAGCTGAGGCCTGGTTCCAGTGGGGTCATAATGTTATGAGACGGAAACGGTTACCACAGGTGTTCTGACGGATTAGTCGATAAAAGTATTATCGCTAGTGGCCGGGTCACCAAGGCACCTGGCGAATCGTAACAACAGTCAAGGAGTAGAGTGTTGAAACAATAAGATACGCATTAACTCCCATTGTAAAATATTAAAAAGCAACCATAGGGGAGCAAACAGAGTTAGGGCATGCACAACCATTCAATGTCCAGCCATAGAGCAAAATAGTTAAAACGCTGAAACCGGAAAAGGCATCTATATACTCCCCTGAAAAATCAAAAGCGATCAGCTCTTTCTGAAATTTTTTATCCTTCTATGGGCTACGGGAAAGCCTCCTACCCCACATGCCAATATTGCAGGACGGGTCAACGGAAACGTAGTGGTCCCGCCCCCTTTCAGCCGCAAAAGATCCAAAAATACAGACATTGTCTTTCCCCCCCCCCCCCATTCTCCTGTCCCGCCTGCCACCCTGTCCCCTAAGATCTTTTAAGTTCTTGTTTACTGAGATTTGTGTTCCCTGAAAGTTGTATGTCCCCCTGTCATCCCCATGTTCCTTAGGTCCCACTGCCCCATGTCATGCCAACATGCTTTTCGTATTCGCCTAATAATACAATAATTCTCTACCTACCCCAGTAAAAAGAAAACCTCCCCAACCAAGTTCAAGACCCACCCCACAAGAAACCCACCCCCAGAAACCACACCGAGAACAAGATAACACACCACACCACACATCCAATACCGAAAAGCAAAAATCGTTTTTAGTAGGAGCGATAAGGAACTGTTAAAAGAACAAAGTCATTATCCTTCCCTATAACTATGTAATGCTAAATCAACTTAGGTGGTTTGAGGGGGGGCGAATGCTAATGAATCCCCGCCCTTTCCACACCAGATGTTGTGTGCAGAAACAAAGGGTAGGCCTAGAAAATGTGTATCAATGTACCACAAAGAGATTTGCAGCCAAGCAGGCAATGCTGGAAAGGGCTGGGGGTATTTGGGCAGGGTTTTGCTGTCAGATTTTCAAACCATGTAGATACACAACGGAGAGAGCTGGAAGAAGAGAGTGATGACATAATCGAAAAAAAAGCAAAAAGCTCTAAAACCAAAATCCAAGGTGAATATCACGAGGAAGAAAGAAGTACATCAGATTAAGCGCGGGAGAACAAGTACCTGTGAGCATGACGACCACTTTAAAATAATAACCCCAATCGGAGCCAAAAATTATAGACCGAAAGGGGAGGCATCCAAGAAGAGGTTATGCTGGATGCTATCCCCACAACACTCGAAAAACATGCAGACAGCAGCTGGTAGACTTTTTTTCAGGCCATAAATCGGAGATTAGCCTCAGCATATTTCCCTAAGAGCGTGTTGGTAATGAAAACAAAGAGGCATAGTATACTCTATTCTCAAGGTGTTATAGTCTCGGATGATCTTAACATATGGATGCTTTAGTCATGGGTCCAATCAATGACTATTCAATACAAACCCATGGGAATAAAGCTGCAGATGCCAGTTTTATGATCCAAACATAAAAAAAAACCTCAGCCAATTGCCCTATGCGGAAGCTTAAAAAAAAACCTCAGAAATGGAGTTATAACTGAGTCTTAAGAAAAAGGATGGTATGAAGCTATAGTGGTCAGTTGTTTCCAAGAAGACGTGACATGGACACGAGGATGGTAACTCTACCAACTTTGACTAACAGTACTAATAAGCGTCAAGGCCTTACAATGCCTTAGGCCTATAGTCCACCTTCCAATCCATCCTTCATCCTAGACATTTCCGACGCAATCCTTATGAGTGCCGATCTAAATCGCTTACCTCCATTTCAAGATACCTTCAATAAATTTTTTACACATGCTCAAATATGCACTACTATAGTGACAAACTAAACGCCCCTTGCACCAACCCAAGTAAACAGTCCCAATTAAGAATTGTGTTGGCGCATGTCTGCATAAAGGTAGAAGGGTCGGACCTATAAATAACCCGAACAGCGCATGTGAAACAATAGAGCCAATGGCATCCAGACCCCCCGAGGACTACCCAAGAGTCCGCTGGAACAGACAAGCACTTTAGTTTATGTTATACAATCTGTTGAAAGGATCGAGCGACTATAGAATGGAAACCAGCCACGATATATTATAATCCAAATGCCGTATTTAGGATAGGGAACCTGGCAATTAAATCTGTCGTCCAAACGGCCACTGTTTACAAACCTCACCGGTAGGAAAGTGTTTGAACGTGCTAAAGTAATTAAGTAAGTGTAAGTAGAAGAGTATTGCAACAACGAATTGTCCAAATTGGGCCTACTGACTACTGCATGCTTGACGTGCAAATTGCGATAGGTGTGGGACACACACCAAATACTCTCTTCCAATAAACTATACGTGCACATATGCTAAAGCTAGGTAATCCTTGTGGTATGCCGGCTGAAGAGAACTTATGGCAATATGTAACAAAGCTCAGTCCGGAATGTGTCAGCAAGTGCAACTTAAAAATAATAATACAAAGCGCATCACACTAAGTATGGATTACTGCAACTTAATGTCTCTTCCGAATCAAGACCTTATTTAAACATCCAAAGGACAAGCCCCCAGCGGGCGGAGGATGTTTAGCTCACGCCTGGATGAACTTAGTCGCTGGGGTGCAGAAGAGCTTTCAAAAAAAAAAAAAAAAAAAAAAAAAAACCCAGAAATTCTGAGGAAAGACCTCTCATCAGTAAAGGAAGACAAAAACGAAGTGACATATTCCGGATGGTTTCCAACCAAAGAATCCCTACTGTCATTGAGGAACTCAACCGCTGTTAAAAAAATCTTGCAGGCGTGTAACGATGCCTCATTAAAAACTCGAGGCATTCAACAGACAATCAGAAATTGCAGACAGAGGGCAACAGATCAGATACCAAAAAGCAGACTCCCCATGGGAAAAGTTTCAAACTGTGGTGCCTCCAGTTCACACAATGTTGTATGGGGATAACCGAAGTTTTGCCTGTGTCACTGCATATATATGAAATAAAAGCACAATTAACAGTGGAAAGCTATATAGTCAGAAGGTCAACAATTTTCATTAGAAATAAGCTAGGGGTACTAGGACCAGGTCACCTTCAGAAGTAGCAACTGTATAGACTGCAAATAAAGTCCAAGAGACTTCTTCCTTTCAAGTGCAGGGTGTTGAAGAGTACAAAGTTGGAAAGGCAAGGCCTTGCAAAAAATCAGAAATGACGGTGGTCTAGGGGCGGGTTGGACGGGCGATGGGGACAGGCACTGATGACATTGGTGCTTAAAGGTCCGATGTTTCATCCCGGACGTGACTGAAATACGGGTAAGGGAGGGGTAGAGTTGGTGAGTGAGGTGTGGAAGAGAGCTGTGTTGATACGCTGTCCAGGGGGGGGGGGGGCAATATTCACCTCAATGGGGTGGGAAAGGAAAGACAGGAGGGAGGTAATTAGATATAAAAAGGAAAAGGCACACAAACAATAAGGACTCGGGGATTTGGGGGATTGTGTCAATGGAGAAACAATCCGACTTGGTTGAAATTTTTGGTCGCCGCAAGGTACTACATAGATCCACGCAGGAATCGCTAGAGTGACTATGGTATTGTTCAGTGAGCAGATTTATGATAGCTGATGGAGGGCTGCGCGGAGAATGAGATAAGAGTAGGTTGCAAAAAGTCACGATGCAGCAGGTCCCAGCTGAACAGACAAGTGCCAAAAATGGAGCCTAGCAATGTGAAGCAGGCCTTGGGTCAGAAGGTCCCTTGACATGGAATGATATAATGCATATGGCACCTCTTAGGCTACAGCTCGTTGACATACTCACTGTCATAGACCTAGCGCATCGCGGCACCCAACCAATGCTGAAAACTTCGGAGGATCAAGATCCACCCGGTGACAGACCAGAAGATAAAAGGGGGTGAGTTATACAAAAATAACAAACCATATGGTGAAATGGGGAAATGGTCGGATGATGAGGGGGGACGGAGTGCCCCATATAGCCATATGGTAGCCTAGGGAGCAAGACACTTTGTAGACAGTAACAGTGCTCTCTAGGCGTGTAATGAACGTGTCATTAAAGGGCCAGGAGCTGATAACATTTTTTTGGCGCATTAACAAAAGTGCTTAAATGAGCTTTGCCCAGCGACAGAAAAAGATCTGTGCAAGGAATGGAAGGTACAGGAAAAAGCAAACCCCCAGCCGAGGCATGAAACCACAAATACTACTTTTTTTCTGAAGAGTGACAGTAAAATCAGCACAAGCACTCCAAACCGAGTAATCCTGGTACAGTTTTACCATCTCTTCTTGACGCTTGCAAACGACTGGGAGATGGCGGGGTAGAGACCTACCTGGAACGAGGTGGGGCCAAGGGGGGGGGCCCGATATCCAGAGGAGTATCAGAAAATTTTACTCCGGGAGTACTCCGGATATAAGTGCTTCATAATATTTTTTTCTTTTCAGCAACTCTTTCAGGTCATTACTGATTGAAAACTGAGCCGTTAGTGCCATTATGGGAATCAGATTTAGAACGGAGCATAGCAATATTCGTTGCAAAGCACAGCGGATGCCAAACGAAAATAGAGGAATCTGGGCCTGCGGATTCCCATGACCAACGAGTCCCCATGTTGCACTGCCAACGACAGTACCACCCGTGTTGAGTGTGTTGAAGTGGTCTCAAAAGGAGGGCTACAGTGGTGCACTAGCTAGTTTGATCTATGAAACTAGTTTGCTGAGGACTGAGCGGACAGTCGGAGAACAAGGGCACTGAAGAGGCTTAGTTGATGAGGGATCCCTGATGAAATCACAGTTTATTCAGCTGTGGTTACTGTTGCGGCTTCAACTCTTCAATGGGCTACATGGAAAATCGTAAACAATATAACGCTTCCTGAAGATGGGTACAGAGAAACTGCTGAAAAACACATCAGGGAATTTTTCGTGGAAGTCCACAATACGCAGAGTTTTTTTTTGATTGGAAACAATTGCCTCCACGGCTGGAGGATTGTGGATTAAAGTTGCTACCATAAGTGAAATGGGTTCATTTTCGATACAAGACAACAGGAGGCTGAGACGCTTGGGAGTCATGACCCAAGTGGGCCCGCCCCCCTTAGAGTGTAAAGGAGTATATCGGGCCAAAACACTTGTCGAACGGGGGGACTATTTCTGATGATCAGATTGCTTCCTGTTGTATCGCTCTGTGAAGAGTTTCCTATCATCATCTTGTATGTTCTTGTCTGCTGATGTTGTTGAAAGTTGTATGTTACATGTCATCTTGTATGTTCTTGTCTGCTGATGTTGTTGAAAGTTGTACGTTACATGTCATCTTGTATGTTCTTGTCTACTGGTGATGTTGAAAGTTGTATGTTACATGTCATCTTGTATGTTCTTGTCTACTGATGTTGTTGAAAGTTGTACGTTACATGTCATCTTGTATGTTCTTGTCTACTGATGTTGTTGAAAGTTGTACATTACATGTCATCTTGTATGTTCTTATCTGCTGATGTTGTTGAAGGTTCTTGTATGGTCTTGTCTACTGATGTTGTTGAAAGTTGTACGTTACATGTCATCTTGTATGTTGTTGTCTGTTGATGTTGTTGAAGTCATATAGTGGACATTGTTTTCAGTTGTCTGTGTAGCATGGGCCTTCCTTTAGTTCCCAACTCAGCAGACGACGTAAATACAGAACATGACGAATACGATTTACTGAAAAAGTTACCTATTGCATTGGCCAAAGTCTAATGAAAATAAATAGCAAAACCATACAGATGCACTTAATTCAACTTCTGGACGATACAACATGAAGATCAGCACATCAAAGACAGAAACTGTGAAGACACACAGATCACCAGGCCCACTTAACAAACAAGTCAACAGTATCAAGCTTAAACAGGTTCCAGAGTTCAAATATCTATGTAGCATTTTAATAGAAAATGGAAGAACTAACTTAAAACAGGTTCCAGAGTTCATCAAATATCAATATAGAATCTAATCGGCAATTGGCAAATTTTTTTACCAACTATTTGCTGCCAGTATCAAGCATGATCCCTAACCAGAGCACAGGAGAGGGAAATCACACTGTGTTTGACTGACAAGCCATTAATGTTACCAGGAGAGACAGTGAGAAATGATTGCATCAGAAATATTGGAGGAACTATCCTATGTCAGATATTAGATAGACAGAAAACAAAGTGGTTTGGCCATTTCATGAGAATAGAGCCCGATGAATTAGCAACCTCTAATGCTCTCGCATTTAAGCAAAAATATAAACTATGTTAATTTAAAGAAAATAAAAATGGAACAATCGATTAAAATCTGTTTTATCAGTTAATCGATAAAATAAAAATTATCATTGATTAATTAATCGTTAAAGATCCCAGCCCATGTGTGTGTGTGTGTGTGTCCCTTACACACACGCGCGTATATAATCAAGATAGAAGAGAGAACATATTTGAGTTCAGGGTTGTATATGCCATACTGCAGCGAAAACTCTCTGTAGAGCTGTTGTCATTTGTTCAGCAAAACTGTGTAGGTGGCAGAATCGATCTGGAAATACAAGAGAGACAGAATGTGGGGGAGAATATAAATGTGTCCTGGTGACAGAAAAAGCAACTCCTCAATCTTCCCTCATTCTGTTGTCTACGGCTGATGTCACTGCTGATGTTATTTATGGACGGCCTGATAGTGTCATCACCCCATCTAGGTTCTGGGTGAAACGTGAATTTGGTTTCATATTAGTAATGACACACAGTTTTCTGGAATCTTCAAATATCCCGTGTACTTGGTAGTTGTCAACGTGTCAGTCTATACATGTGACTGTTGATTATGTTCAGCATTGTCCTGCTTATTGTCACCGTCTAGAAATACGCGCAATCGTGTGAATTGTGTTTGTGCTATATTGGTCAGCGCTTTTCAACCAGTCCCACGTGAGCATCTTTTGCTATGTGGCGTCACTATCTAATGTTTAGTTGTTAACATGCCTCAGTCTACGTTTTATGTTACTTACTTTTTTTAAACGCCTATGGCAATTTTTTTAGGGGGGGGGGGGGGGGGGGGGGGGGGGGGGGGGCGGGGGGGGGGCGAGGGAGGGGGGGGGAGAGGAGTGAGTAAGAGAACCCGTAAGTAAAGATGCAGTAGTGTCTTCTTAAAAGCCTGGTCCAGACATTTAAAGGAGCTCTGATAGCTTCTGTTTGGTTAAAGTAACAGGAATTCTCAGTCTTCGCGGGCAACTAAGACATGTAAATAATGTTAATTACATTCACGGTTTCTCGCTAGTGGAATGGTTAACAATCTTGCTTTCCGATGTGGAGGAAGGGGGGTTCGCATCCCACGAGGAGCTTAGCTGCGACAGACCATATCACTTGGCTTTATATTATGAATAAAGGAAAGTTGGAGTGTGTATCGCAACATCATTTAACAGAAAAAATATAGTAGGTACTTTGCCTGGCTAATTAGAATGACACGTGGTTATTACTATGACTGTCAGAGCGGAAGATATGCGTTATTAGTACTTGAGTCGTCAACGTTCATGTCCCTATCAGTCGTAGACCTTCAACTCATTTATGTCCAGCCAATCCTTTCAGGTTTTGTCTGTCAGTCGTAGACCTTCAACTCATTTATGTCCAGCCAATCCTTTCAGCTTTTGTCTGTCAGTCGTAGACCATCAACTCATTTATGTCCAGCCAACCCTTTCAGGTTTTGTCTGTCAGTCGTAGACCATCAACTCATTTATGTCCAGCCAATCCTTTCAGGTTTTGTCTGTCAGTCGTAGACCATCAACTCATTTATGTCCAGCCAACTCTTTCAGGTTTTGTCTGTCAGTCGTAGACCTTCAACTCATTTATGTCCAGCCAATCCTTTCAGCTTTTGTCTGTCAGTCGTAGACCTTCAACTCAGCCAATCCTTTCATGTCCAGACCATCAACTCATTTATGTCCAGCCAATCCTTTCAGGTTTTGTCTGTCAGTCGTAGACCATCAACTCATTTATGTCCAGCCAATCCTTTCAGGTTTTGTCTGTCAGTCGTAGACCATCAACTCATTTATGTCCAGCCAATCCTTTCAGGTTTTGTCTGTCAGTCGTAGACCATCAACTCATTTATGTCCAGCCAATCCTTTCAGGTTTTGTCTGTCAGTCGTAGACCATCAACTCATTTATGTCCAGCCAATCCTTTCAGGTTTTGTCTGTCAGTCGTAGACCATCAACTCATTTATGTCCAGCCAATCCTTTCAGGTTTTGTCTGTCAGTCGTAGACCATCAACTCATTTATGTCCAGCCAATCCTTTCAGGTTTTGTCTGTCAGTCGTAGACCATCAACTCATTTATGTCCAGCCAATCCTTTCAGGTTTTGTCTGTCAGTCGTAGACCATGTCATTTATGTCCAGCCCATCCTTTCAGGTTTTGTCTGTCAGTCGTAGACCATCAACTCATTTATGTCCAGCCAATCCTTTCAGGTTTTGTCTGTCAGTCGTAGACCATCAACTCATTTATGTCCAGCCAATCCTTTCAGGTTTTGTCAATGTCTCCTTTTATCTCTTTATGTCGGTGTCCAGTTTCCTGCACCGTGAGTATTTGGGCCAGCCTTTACTTTTTTTTTTTACCTTGGAAAACCAGAGCAAGGACTCCCCTGTAAAGCTATCAGCTGGTGTTCTCAGTGTGTGTCCCGTGTTACGATAATTTCAGTCCCCTCACCTCTTGCTCCACATATATCTTGTTCTTGGC
The DNA here is from genome assembly GCA_024509875.1 of Oreohelix idahoensis. Taxonomy (NCBI): domain Eukaryota; kingdom Metazoa; phylum Mollusca; class Gastropoda; order Stylommatophora; family Oreohelicidae; genus Oreohelix; species Oreohelix idahoensis. The sequence continues at coordinate 98,575 of JAMPIV010018664.1, forward strand.
ATCAGTTCCACGTTGGTGATTGTGTCATACTATTTTTAAATTTGTGTTCTGCACAAGCACACCTTTAGGAAAGCCTGTAACTCCTTGGACGTTGCTGTTGTAGTCTCCATGTTTCAGAGCCATACTGTAGTACAGCTTTGACGGTTGAGTTGGGTATTATTATTTATTTTTTTAATGAGTTTGATCTCCATTCATTTCTATATTCTCCCCATTGTAGTGAAAGCCTTTAACGCGGTGGCTCGTGAAGATGTTTTGCTCTGTTTTTAAATATATTCTTCCTGATTTTATCGAGGCATGCTACTTTCAGTCGTAGTTATGTGTAGTTTAGTTATATCCTGACGTGATTCTGTAGATTGCACAGTGATATTTCGGACAGTACTTGATCGTGCGCGAGATGCGCAGCTTGAACAGCGCTGCCTTGGATTACAGCCTTTGAAAGTTAGACTTTGACGAGCGCCAAACCTCAGTTTATCGCCAGAAAATCGATGCCAGGTAGAGCTATTTTGGTGGAGAAAATATTGACGAATCTATACTCGTGCCCGATTACAAGTAGATATGTTAGCGGAAATTGTGTTTGTGTCTTTATGATAGAGTATTTGTGTCAGAGACAGTTTGATGACTGGCATTTCTCACTGGGGAGTCATACCGCCGGCAGCGCTGATAGAGTTGACCAGCAAGCGGAGAATTCGTAAACAAGCAATTGACGTGTGTACTTTTCTTCATCAAATGTTCTTTATATCTTTTAATTATTGAGCACACGAATGTCGCCTGTAGGCTTTCTTTTGATTTGACTCAGTCTCTTTATACGCGGATATGCTGTATGTATCTAACCTATAGGTGAGTGAGCTTTAGACGCGTTTTTGTATCCAACCTGTAGGTGAGTGAGCTTTAGACGCGTTTTTGTATCCAACCTGTAGGTGAGTGAGCTTTAGACGCGTGTGTGTATCCAACCTGTAGGTGAGTGAGCTTTAGACGCGTGTTTGTATCCAACCTGTAGGTGAGTGAGCTTTAGACGCGTGTGTGTATCCAACCTGTAGGTGAGTGAGCTTTAGACGCGTGTGTGTATCCAACCTGTAGGTGAGTGAGATTTAGACGCGTGTGTGTATCCAATCTGTAGGTGAGTGAGCTTTAGACGCGTGTGTGTATCCAACCTGTAGGTGAGTGGGCTTTAGACGCGTGTGTGTATCCAACCTGTAGGTGAGTGAGCTTTAGACGCGTGTGTGTATCTAACCTGAAGGTGAGTGAGCTTTAGACGCGTGTTTGTATACAAACTGTAGGTGAGTGAGCTTTAGACGCGTGTGTGTATCCAACCTGTAGGTGAGTGAGCTTTAGACGCGTGTGTGTATCCAATCTGTAGGTGAGTGAGCTTTAGACGCGTGTGTGTATCCAACCTGTAGGTGAGTGAGCTTTAGACGCGTGTGTGTATCCAACCTGTAGGTGAGTGAGCTTTAGACGCGTGTTTGTATCCAACCTGTAGGTGAGTGAGCTTTAGACGCGTGTGTGTATCCAACCTGTAGGTGAGTGAGCTTTAGACGTGTGTGTGAGTGTGTGTATTCAACTTGTTGGTGAGTGAGCTTTAGACGTATGTGTGTGTGTCTAATCTGTAAGTGAGTGAGCTTTAGACGCGTGTGTGTATCCAACCTATAGGTGAGTGAGCTTTAGACGCGTGTTTGTATCCAACCTGTAGGTGAGTGAGCTTTAGACGCGTGTGTGTATCCAACCTGTAGGTGAGTGAGCTTTAGACGTGTGTGAGTGTGTGTATTCAACTTGTTGGTGAGTGAGCTTTAGACGTATGTGGGTGTGTCTAATCTGTAAGTGAGTGAGCTTTAGACGTGTGTGTGTATCCAACCTATAGGTGAATGAGCTTTAGACGTATGTGTGTGTATCCAACCTGTAAGTGAGTGAGCTTTAGACGTATGTGTGTGTAACCAACCTGTAAGTGAGTGAGCTTTAGACGCGTGTGTGTGTGTATCCAACTTATAGGTGAGTAAGCTTTAGACGTGTGTATGTGTATCCAACTTATAGGTGAGTGAGCTTTAGACGTGTCTGTGTGTGTGTATCCAACTTATAGGTGAGTGTGACGGTATTGCCTCCCATGCTTTGCAGTAGTGCTCCAACAGTGGCCAAAACTCAAGAGTATCTAATATAGGCTTCAATGGTGTCTACCTTCGCACAAGATTACTCTTGGCAGAGATGTAGATAGAAGGGTAATGACCAGTGGCGTATTCTCTATGTGTGCTGTGCGAGCTGCGCACACCTATGCCCGAAGGAAAATAAAAATTTAATGTATTATTCTATAAAATATTTCTCTTATAATGTTCTGCTTTCGGACCGCACGCATCAGGATAACGGATTTTCCCGCATATCATCATCTCAACCCATAACCCGTCATGGGTCGTAGGGGTGCCATGGTGGAAGCATCAGCAGACATGGTCCTCCACTGCTCTCTATTCTCAGCAATGCGTACAAGTGTGGAAAAACCGTGTCCTGCCCATTCTTTGATGTTATCAGCCCAGGATTTTCTTTGCCTTCCTCTTCTCCGTTTACCTTCGACTGTTCCCTGGAGGATCGTTTTCGAAAGGGAGTCATGACGAGTTACATGCCCAAACCAGGCAAGCTTTCAACGTTTCACTCACATACGGATATAGTGTGGACCCGAGATATTTAAAGGTGTTAACTTCTTCTAACGTTTGCCCATTTAACGTAATATTGGTCGGAACATGTTATAATCTACGAGTATATCTAGTTTCATTTTTCAGTGGAAGGGGAAAGGGGTTGGTTTCCCAGAGGCGTTTTTTATAGTGCAGTTTTTTTTTGGTTGGTGTTAGCAATCGCCCCGAAGTTTCTCGGGTAATTCCCGCCCGTCCACTATGCGATGCTGCTCCTTTCGTGATTTACGTTGGAATACTGGTTTGTGTGGATCGGTGGGGTCAAAGGCCAGAGATAACGTCCAATACAATACGAACATGCGTGCGGCGGTGGTCTTGCAGCTCTCGGGTTAACGTAAAACCGTCGGCTGTGTGTGTCCGTCCAGTATTTTTTGTGATTAATTTTTGTTAGTTGCCGGGAATGCAGATTATTACAGTGACAGTGAGTTTCAAGTTGTAAGTTAATTAGTATTTCGGAGATAATTGACATATACCCCTAATAACTATCGTTGCGTAATTGAATATAGCTGGTTTTTAAATTAAGAGGGGAAGAAGTTAAATAGTAGGCGTACATATTCATTTTAAGTAGCAGCACGCCTAGCTCGTGTTACCAGGATACGCCACTGGTAATGACACTTCTATCACAAAGGGAGTATTCACAAGATATTCAGATAAGCGAAAACAATGCTGTTTTGGCTGAGCACGTTAATTCTAGACTCTGCCGGCCACTTTTGTGAAGAATTTAGCAATGATTAAGTTTAGCTCTTTAAGCTCCCACCTCTGATTTACTCAGTGTAATTCTTATAATTCTGGTATAGCTCTATTTAGAGTGTTTATAGTAAATTGACTGAGACAAACATGCAGCACATTTAAAAGGATTAAATCGAAGTTAAATTTGTAAAATTAGCATAATAAACAAAAAATATTTAATATAATCCGCTTACATCTTTAACAAGTAAAAAAAAAAAAAAAAAAAAACAGTTTGAAAAATAATGAATAGTTTTTAGACGATAAATATATTCATCATTGATTTGACAGTAGAGTCCGAATGGAAAAAAAATATTAATTCCACACGTTTGTTGCACGTTGTTATTAAGGGTCTACAATTTTGGTCAGCGTGATATTTTTGCACTGTAAGCCTGCCCATTAAGAGTAAGTTTCTTCAGATATGATCTTAATCTTGGCTCCCCGCTTATGTGTGTTCCTCGTTAGGTGTTACAAACTGCTCCTCACAGCTCGAGCTTGGGTGGCGGCTGTTTCAAGGTATTTGTCTGGGTGTAGCGATAGTTTCCTCCTCCAGGAAAGATTGGTCCCAATGCAAGTCTCGGACAAAGTTGGGGACTTGGCACAGGGGGGGGGGGCGGTGGGAGGAGGGGTGGATGGTTGGGGGGTCCCGTGGGCCGTCTCTTGACAGGCCGTAGGCCACAAAATTTGTACCCAGGACCCTTGATTCTAAGGAGAATATACTTCCTGCTGTACCACCCAGTAGACTATGAATTAAGAATAGAAGGTAAACACAACTGGCTAACCCGCTCGTTGCGAGAATTGGGCGTAGCGGGTGTATTGCATTTAATGTGTAAGTGGACGTGATTTCTAAATGGGTTTGTGAGGGGAAGGGTGTTTGTTATTTGGGTTTGTTGGATTAACGGTATGAGATAATGAGGTAGAGGGTATTGCAAGGGGGGGTTCCCCACCGTCCCCCCTACCCCCCCCGCTCCCCCCGCCCCCACACCGCCCCCCTGCCCATCCCCCCTCCGACCCCGCTCCCCCCCCTTCGCCCACCCGCGCCCCCCCATGTTCCCCCCCGGCCTCCCGTGGCCGGGCCCCCGCCCCCCGGGCGTTCCCTCCCTTCCAACCGGCCCGCGACCACGCCCCCACCCTAAGCAGCATAGCTTACTGTTTGGTCCCCCCTTGTCTTGGTACTGATCTTATTGCTGAACATCCCCCCGGAGGGGAGGTTTTACTCAGAATTATAACGGGCTCTCGTATTGAAAAAAATTAAATTATTAAAGTGGCGGCCGACGGGAAAGGAAAGACGTACTTTTCCTTTACATTTTTAAACTGGGAATAGGCTATATTACAGTAAACCTACACGATTTTTTAATTATAAAATGAAAATGTAAATAGTACAGTATAGAATATGTGGTTACATTTACCCGCAATTCCCACTGATTTGTAGAAAGTGTTCACAATAAAATTGAATAGTTTTCATTTATTATATTTACACATGGAGGATTTTTGAAAAGTTTTGAAGCTTCCTTTAATTTTAAAGTGCAATATGTAACGACATCGACATATATTTACCCAGGTTTTGAAACGTGGTAAGGTAATTATAATTAGAAAACGTGGAACGATCATATTCTTCATCTTTATCCTACCAACCACCTGGTTTCCAATATGTGAACAGGAGGACTTGACTGTTATCTTTTAGTTCTCTCGTTTAACTGAAAGCTACAAATAAAAAGCAAGGAGAACTCACCAGACCATGGCATTGGTGGGTTCATGAAAGCATCATACCTTGTAAAGCCGCCGAATGTTGCCACCTCACATCGGGGGGAGTTGACGAAAAAAACTAGGAACATCCACCTAGCTATTATTCACAATTAATAGATCTCACAAGAAGATACGTATAAATAAAGTGGAAATATAATAAGTATCAATATATATATATATATAATATATATATATAGTATATAATATGGTGTGTGTGTGTGTGTGTGTGTTGTGTTAGTTCACAATGTTAGTAATGTAGAATGAAACAGACATAAACTACGGAATAATTAGAGGGTAAGGGATGGGTAATCCCTGGCTCACAGACGTATTTCTTATGCCTCGACATAAAATGAGAATGACTTGAATCGGCCACAATGATCTATAAACATGCTTCCTGTGGTAGTCGTTTTCTTTAAAAAGATAATTCCTTCTGGTTCCTCTGTGACTACACATGTTAAAGTATCGATTTGTTTACAGTTTTCCCCTCAGGTCCCCTTCGTCGCGCTTCCTCTCCTTATTAAAATTGTATAGAAATTTGTCCTGTGGCTGTTTTTGGTAAGGGCCCCGTCCACGAATAGGTATGCTGTGGGTGTGGTGGGGGGGGGGAGTTGTGGTGGGGGTGGGGGGGTGTGGGAGCGCTGGATTAAAATCCCTCCAGACCGGAGGTTCCAACCTGCTAAAATGAATTCTGATTTATCTAACGTCTGGCAATGTTCTGGGGGTGACCGTCGGGTTGACAATGCGTGGCTCCACAGTATACATTTTCACAGTGAAATAACACCTGTGTAAACACCAGGCGCGTGCAGGTAGGAGAGGGAAGGGGGGGGGAAAGAAAGTCCGAGAAGTTATACATTAATTAACTAATGCCAGTCCAACCCCCGCATCTGTTTTGTGTTAATAGTCCTTACTAAGTATAAAAGAGGCCATCTGTTTACAACATAAAGGTCCCGTGGGGAAAATTTTCAAAGTTAAACGTGTTGGTGGGAGCTAATGCCGTTGGGCGAAGGAAAATAATCCTGTGACAAGGGAAAGAATAAAAGGAAAGGAAAAATTTTGCGTGCGTGAAGAAGAAGTATAGAGCAACTCGTTACATATGATGTTTTATTGAAAGAAAAAATAAAAGACTTGCCCGTATTGGTCCTGGTGCAGGACTACAACTCACAAACCATCTGTAAACTGTGTTTTCGGGGCAGATGTAACAAATTATTAAACTTTTTATATCAGAAATAATCTTTTTTTTTTCCCGCGATAACGGAGTGGAAAATCTCACGTGTTATCATTGTTCCAACACTCAGGCCATAATCAGCGATTAGCCGTAAAAGATACGCTGGCATTTTCGTGTGTGGCTAAGTCCTTAGTCAAGGCCCCAGAATACGGTACAAGGAAATAAATTTAGCCAAACCATCCTGACGATTAATATTAATTCTTGCCCGAGGCTCCTTGTCCAAAAGGCTTAGCAAAAGTGAACTTGGGAAGACCGAAACAGACCGTTATAGAACGAGACTTATCCCTAGATAGGTGATCTTGTAAAGAAGGAAAATACATTAAAAATTCTTCTAACACATAAGGCAGAGAAAGAAATGAAGAAATTGCAACAATGAAAAAGCACACAATAACAAATCCAGATACACAATTGTAACTGAATACTGCCATTTAGTCAAACAGAAGGGGATCGACCGAAAAGGTAGGGGGTGGGAATTATAGAGGGTTCGCCCCAGATTCTGTCACAACCCCATCCAGATGAGTTATCTTTAGACATGAGGGTGATTCGTATTGTAGTCCAATACTGTAGGTGTGAGGTAAAACGTAGGGTTTAGACGTGTGTGTATCCAACCTGTAAGAAAGAGTGTTCATTTGACGTGACAGTGTTGTGTTTCCAACCGGTGTAAGGTGAGTGAGCTTTAGACGCGTAACTGTATGTTCAGCCTGTATTTAGAGAGTGAGCTTTAAGACGGTGTGAGTAAATACAACCTGCAGTGAGGTGTAGCTTTAGAGAGTAAGTGGATTATACCAAAAAAAAACCCTACCACCTTCTAATTTTTAGACGCAGGAGTCATAGACTGGTGTGATTTGCGCCCCAGGAAGCCGCAGATGTCACAGTAGGAGTATCACAACTATTAAAAATAAGATGTGACAACATTTTTCAACATTGGAAGTATACTAATCATTCAGAAGTCATTGCACAGTCTAAGCCACAATGTCACATTCAACATATCCAGGAAAAAGAACGTGAAAGACTTAATAAGTTTTAAACCAGACAAGTTTGGGCTGTTGTAACATCAATGGTTGCGGAGTGTCATGAATGTGTGGGGGGGGGGGGGGTGGATGGGAGGGGGATTAAGGGGTGTTTGAAAAATAAGTCGAGTAGGTCATGACGCACAAATTTAGGTGATCAACCCAGGGTAGGTGGTGCAGGGCCCATATAGGTAAAGGAATAAGCAATTGGGTTATACAGTGACAGATACCTACACAAACCCTAGGAAGCGATAGTATACGGGACAACGCGCAGAAGACGGCGGGGCAGGCAAAGACATCAACATCAGAATGAATAAGGCAAGAACAGCCTTCTTAAAAAAAGCCTAAACAACATCTGTGAAGTTCCTCCCAATACAGCACAGGTGAATAACAGAAATTAAAGAATAGAAGAAAGGAATATATCAGAGCTGTGTGTGCTTTCTGTGCTTCACTTGGGTGCGGAATGCTGGAGGTTACAAAGAGAAAGACGCACCATTTTCTACGCTAGCAAAAGACGGCACATAATGATCTCAACACAAAACCGAGACAAGTCGAACGTGTATCCATAACCACGTAGAAATCCAAACAACCTACAAACCCACCGAAACATATTCCGCAGATGACCCATCACTAACAAGATCTGCAATACTCCGGACATTCAAGCAAGAAATATACATGCAGCACCAATCAAAAAATAAGCTGGCGATACCCCCCCCCCCCGCTGTGTGGGGGCACTGTGTGTGGTCCTCTTGGTCCTCATAAGTAGACGCCGTCCGAATTCCATCTTAATAACAAGAAGAACAGCTAAGCTTTGGGCCCTGAAAGGAGGGCGTTGGGTTGGTGGTGGCCCCCCTCCCCCGTGCTCCCGCCTCATCCCCAACACACACCCAGCTTAGGACAGAGGCGTCATCTCTTCCCCTTAATGAAACCAGATATGGTGTTGTCACAGCAGGGGTTGTACTACACAGGAAGTGCGCACCGTACCTATGCAAAGTGTAGGAATCAAAAATGTTTTTTAGCCCTACAAGAGACGCCACTTTTTCGGAGTCGAAATTTGCCTGAACTGACTGCCAAGTAGACGTACGGCGTGCTAGGGAAATCAAAGTAAAGAAAAAGTAAGTAAATACCCCAGCATATACTAGAAAGTATCATAAGTACGTGATGTGTGTGAATAGCAACCTGGTAGTGAGAGTGATCTTAAGAAGTGTGTAAATGGTGTCAACCTGTGGAGAGTGAAGGCAATAGAACTATTATAATTGTGTAATCCCCAACCTGTAGGAACAGTAATCATATAAGACTGTTAGAGCGTTAAACCAACCCAATTAAGAGAAATCTGGATAATACGTGATTTGATAAAATCCATGCCCTGAAACGAGAGAGCTATACAACGCGAATTGTTATAGACCCAACTGAATGTGTGGTGGTAGCTTTAGAGGAGACGATAGGGTATGTATGTGTGAGTCCCAACCCTGTAGGTGAGAGCATTAGATGTTGGTGTGCAATCAAAAACTGTGAAATGTGAGTATGAGCTTGTACACACAAAAAAAAACACCAAAGAACAAAAAAAAAGAATCGGTTGTGGAAGAACGCAGATCAGTAGGATTTGAGAGCAGTTTATGACTTTGCTCCACCAACCCCTAACCATAGTTGAGATTCCTTTATTCTTTTGGAGTAAATTTGCGAGTGTTATAAAGAACAACGTGTTCTTTTTCCTGGTCAGGGGTAAAAGGTTGGGAGAGAGTTATAACGAGTTTTTTATCTGGTTCAGTAGTTTGGAGGGCGGTGGTTATAGACGAGACTTTATTATTCTGGTCAGCGTAGCTGGGCGTGTTATAGAGACGTGTTTTTTTATCGGTAGTCAGGTATTAGGTTGACTTGTATATAGACGTGTTTATTTTATACGGCAGTTGTAAGTAGGTGCGGAGGTTAATTTATAGAACGAGTCTTGTTTCTAGTCAGTAGTTTGAGCCGTTGTTTATAAACCGTGTCTTTATCTATTCATAAAGTTGGCGTTTTATAGACGAGTCTGGGGGGGGTATCTAGATCAGGGGGTAGTATAATGGTTGTGGTTATAGACGTGGTTTTTATCTAACAGTAGTATGGCGTTCAATAGAAGTGTTATTAATTATACTGTTCAAAAAAAATAAAAACTTAAAATAATGACAACTAGACTGTATGGGCGGCGTTTATTAATGAGTTTTGTAAAGTAAAAAATGTGGTGTTGTCTCAGGTTATATGAAAAACCCATCCTCAAATTTTCTTTGTACAGGTCCAAATGCACGTGTTTACCTGAAAATTAGTCTTTTCGTTTTTTGTAATCGTTACAAACAAAGAATGACAACAAAGAAAAACAGAGGGAAAGAAGCAACAAACGCAAAATGGTCAATAGTGTTTTATTGACTCCCCACCAATTCTATTGACCTACAGAAGCTCATAGATGCCGCCTAAGAAAAGAAAACACACTTCGTAGGATAAGACCAATATATTTTGTTGGTGAACACAATTCCCTCCACTGACTTACGTCAACTTGAAAAACCCTTCAAACTGAAAACCCTATATAAAGATAACACCACCGACGACGCTACAACACACAAAAAAATTCAGTTTCATTTTTCCAGCAGACAATTTGATGGCGTCTCAATCGAATAAATTTAAGGAACATTGCTATTGGCCACTGTCATGCAGCAGAAAAGTTCAAATACATCGTAGCCAGGCAAAAACTAAGATGTGCTCAGAGAGGTGGTATGGGGGTGTGGAATAAGCCATACATAGTACCCGAACTTTTGGGCACCGGTTTCCCCCCAACAAGCCACTGCTCACAGTTTTGAAGACGGCAGGCGAAACATGAGATCGCATTGGAGCGACCCATAGTGACAAAACAGCAACGGAGGATCGCGTCGCTTATATTGATAAAAAAATTCGGCTTCGGACACAAACCTCAGGAGAGACATTTTAAAAAACAAAAACATCTTCCCTCAACCCATGCCCAGTTACCAAGTTGCCCTGCAGAACGTCAATTGTGTCTGTATCAAAAAACTGTCCCGGGAATAACTGCATGGGACGCCTGGACTTAATGGGGCACAGAGGTGAGGGGGGGGGGGGGGGTACGACCTCGCACGCATGCAGAGGTCGCTGTCCGGGTTAAAAACGGGCGCGGGGGGGGGCGTGGGCGCAAAACCAGGGGCAAGTGCCAATAGGCCGGCACAAAATCTGACTTTCGTGTGGTGGGGAGCCGCGAACCGAGGGATGAAAAAGGGCCAGGCGATGCGTCATGCATCGTGTCCTACTGGGGCAGCCTGGACAATCAATGGAGGACGTTGTCCTGGATTTTAAGTGATGAATCTTTCTTTTTGTGTTGCGAGGGGGGGGGGTGGGGGGGGTGGGGGGGGGGTGGGTGGCGTGTCATGTATGACGTCGTATGTGTGATCCTAAAAAAAAAAAAAAAAAAAAAAAAAAAAAAAAAAAAGGGGGGCGACCTAAGACACCCTGTAAATGCAAATCAAACGTATTGTCCCCAAAATTGGTGTTTTACGATAAGCCTCCCGGGGCCGCACAGGGTGGCAGAGTGTGTGCATTGGTGTGGGGGTAAATGAGTCAGTTAACAACGGAAAGTGAGTCAATAGGTGCACATTGAATGAGGCTTGAAAATCGCAACTGATACGTTCCAATATGAATATTTCGCGTAGTAACCCCATGGTCCCTTTTTTAGTACAGCCAGGTCCACATTAGTCTGTGGGCCCAAGGAAGGCTCCTGCAGGAGTGATTTCAACAGCTAAACTAGTGACAACGGAAACTGTGCCAGATCCCCATTGTGTGCACGTGTTTTTACCCACGATCATGGTTCCCTTGACTGCACAACAACATTTCCCCCACGACCCCTTTCCCTGGTCCATGAGCCCACCTGTCTCAGTACGATGATTCCGAATGAGCACCTTGGGTTGGAATTAGCTGCAATAGCGTGATATGTAGACGCCGTGAGGCCTTTGGCCGGCCAGCCCATCGTCCGTTGATATTTTTCCAGCACGGTTGTAGGAACCAGAAAGGCGAGTGTGCCAGCCAAAGCCATCGACCGGCCCGCCGCCACCCCCACCACTAGGCCGCCTAACCGTGCCCTCGCCCGCCCCCCGCGGCCCCCGCCGCCACCCCGCGGCCACGCAGCGCAGCCACCCGGGGCCCCCCGCCCACCGCCCCCCCCACCCCGGCCACCCCCGCCCCCCATGAGCCCGCTCCTCTACCTCGCCGGCCCCCTGGGGGCGGGGGGGGGGGGGTCCGGGCCGCACAGGCCCACATCAAGACGCTCACTGATCGCACCACTGGGGGGCCCATGAGATTGCCAGATGGGGCTGGCGAGGATGTCGATGTCTAGGGAGTCACACACCCATACAACTTAAGGGAGAGAGGGAGGGAATATCCCCGCTGCGACGTGGTTACAGGCTAAGTCAAGTAGCCGAAAAGCTAACGCCGACACGCCCCATAACGTACGCTAAAGGTAAAACACAACGTTACCCAGATGCAAAACCACTGTCAATTGATTGTGACAGCACGGAAATGTATTCATGTGAGTAATCAATTAGAAAACAAATAAAACATCTTTAAAAATTAAAAAAGTGTTTATAGAATGTCAAAATTAGTGTCTATGTTGTGGATTTGCTTTGATAGTAAGTGTCTTCTTTAGTAGATGGCCCTTTCCAGTAGCTATGCGTTTCTATTTTTATTTTTTTTTTATCATGTAAATATGATTTCGCGTGTTATAGACGTGTCTTTATCTGGTCAGTAGTTGGGCGTGTTATAGATGTGTCATTTAACCTTAGCTTGAGAAGGGTGCCAGTTAAGGTTGTGGCACAGTGCCTTTTGAATCATAGGGTTGGGCGTGTTAATAGACGTTTCTTATCTAGTCAGGTATTTGGGCGTGTTAAAAGACGTGTCTTTAATCTAGTCGTAGTTTGAGCATGTTTATAGACTGTCTTTATCTTTATCTAGTCAGAGTGAGCGTGTTATAGACGTGTCTTATATACTAGTCAGTAGTTTGAGCGTATTATAGACCGTGTCTTTATCTTGTCATGTAGTTGGACTCATTAACTACTCACCAAACACTTTCCTAATTACTGTACTTCCACAGACATTCGAGAAATCACTTTCATGGGCATAAAAAGTTTATTATTCCTGGACGTCCGAAAATCCACAATAAGAAAACCACGCTTCCTCTAGTGGACTTAGAACAAACTATCAGCATTCAAATTAGAAACAAAATAGTGCAAACACGTTTTACCACGGTGAGGGGGGGCCGACATGTCCCTTTTCCCTTGTAATGATGTACGGGGGGGGGGAATTCTTAATGAAAGTGGCCATTAATATATCTTTACCGACCATAAAGATAATAGTCTCATCAGGGGCTTTAATGGAATTAGCACACAACCTCTGAAACACATGGCGTTTTATGCTGGTCACCAGCTGTTAGTGAATCACTAACTTAATTTATATAGAATCAATGGTAATTGCTAAGAGATATAGTTTCCTTCGAAATAAAATATCTAATAAAGACAACAATGTAAAATTATATATCAACGAGAAGGCAAAAATTAACATAAAAAACTCACAGAAAACAACAACGTTCGAGCATTTATATTGGCACTCGACCTAATTGATAATTGTAAGATGAAATACAAAACCACTAGGACTTATAGTTGACCAACATTTAAGGAGGGTGTGTTTTGGAATTCGCATAGTAGCATGAAGAGGCACTGACCAAACAAACGGTCACGAAAGTTTACCAGTTAGACTAAGATAAACATTTTTTTCAAGATAGAAATACCAAGGTGAAAATGTTCTATATATCCCAAATAACAAACACGACCAGGCCCAAGACTATTGGGTGCACCACGAAGGGAAATCTGGGGGATGGGGGGGGGCTAGGAGCTCCAGTGTCCAACACAAGAGACCTCCATTCGGGATATCAGAGGCAACAATAACACAAGGCACCACACAACAAACTCAACCACACATCACAACCACAACAACACCAACCACCATTACTAGTGAAAAAAAACCATGCCAGTTCGCTAGTTCGACAAAACAACCTAACACACTTAGTAGTATCATTCTCTACAAAACATCTTAACAAAATTAACCGGGTATCTAGAGAATAAAAAGCGCTTCAAAAATTCTTGCAACAAATGTCCAAATACGTGTCCCAAAAACCAATCACCCCCCCCAGAAATGCTCCACACGTACCTGTGGCCTATTTTGAAATAAGACGTAACAAGTAAACAGACGGAAGACACAGCCAACGGCTTAAAACAATAAGAATTAGCACGTGCCGCGAGCCAAGGCTAGCCGGACTATTTATTCAAGAAAAGTTTAGCATTTTTATGCTGGCTCCATCTGTGGAACCATCTTCCACACGACCTAAAAGAAAGCATGCTTAGGATTCCCGCATAATTCATACAAATCGACAGACGTTTCCAAATACATCATGAGTGCAGCAAATGGAAATTAAAATGCCACCCTAATTTAGTTATGTTCCTATAAATCATTTTTGTTTCTAATGTCAAGTTAACTATTTTTAAGTATTATTCTGGCCCAGTTCCATTATTGATATGATAAAAGTGCCCCTGTAACATGCGTTTAACTGATTATAAAAATTATTAACAATTTTGGGTATTTTTAGCATTTGATATATTGCCTAGATTGTGTATTATTTTTTTTTTTTTATATTAAATAACATTGAAAAGTCATGGTGTAGGATGATGAATTCAGTATGGGAGACAATAGAAAGGAATGGTGCGAGACTTTGAGAACAAGGCCCTAGCCCCCCCCCGTTGCTGCTTTTCCCAAATTGTCTAAAAACCATTTGAGATAAAGTTAGGTCGTCGTACGTTCGTTCGTTTGTATCTGATCTGGCTCTTGATTTATTGGAGAGCTAAGGAAGAAAACACGGAGTTCCCTAACTCAAACGTCAATAGCAGACTGAGGAGGGTTGGTGCAATATGATTTCAGGGTGGAGGTTACCGATTCGTATACTACCCTATTATCGCGGTGTGGGGGTCTCTTCCTCCCCACTCCTCCGGACATCTCTGTCCCACCTATCGGCCTTTCGGACCTCTTTCCACTCAATTCTTTTTGCTTTCTATTGCTTCTGAGTATACTCGAATTAATTTCTGATATTTACCCTATAGAATGTGTTGGGGAAATAAGTTTATTTTATTTATTTTAATGTTTATATTGTATTCTATTTTTTCTTTTTTTATATATTTATTCTTATCTATTTTTTTTTTTTCTATTTTTTAATTTATATTTTTTTTTACCAATTTTTTTCCTTGTTTTCATTTTTTTATTTAATGTTTTTTTTTTTATATTGGAAATGTTCTTATTTTTAATATGCTAATTAATATATTAATTTTTTATATTTTTTTTTTTATTTTTATTATTTTTTTTTTATTTAACATTTTTAGAATGAAAGGGTATATTATTTTTTTTATATTTTTTTTTTCTTTTTTAGGGCAGAATATTAAATTTTAGCGCTGCGCAATATTTTTTTTGATACCCCATATTATAAATAACTAACTCAAATATATATTAACATAATAAAATAATTTTTCGACCTGTCTGTCTATCGTTTCTCTTTCTGATTTCAACCCCCCCCCCTCCTGGTTCTGTCCTTGTGTGGTCTGTAATGTTCCAAACTCTCTCTAAAAAAAAATCCCCAAAATCAAATCGTCTGCAAAATAAAAAAAACCAGTTGTTAAAAACAAAAAAAAAAAAAAAAAAATCAAAAAAAAAACAAAAAAAAAAAACAATTCAAAAAAAATAAAAAAAAAAAAAAAAAACAAAAAAAAAACAAAAAAAATAAAAAAAAAAATGAAATAAAAAAAAAAAAAAAAAATAAAAAAAAAAAAAAAAAAAAAAAAACCATGTACATAAAGACTAAACACCACCAACCGTCCAATGAAAAAAAAGAAAAAAATGCAAAAATTTGATAGATTCTTTAAAAAAAAGAAGTAAATATAGATATATCTTGAATGGTTTAATTTTAGATATCATAATAAATGGACACCAATAATTTGATAAAACGCGCCGTGCTTCTCAGGTTTTTAAGGTACATGGTTCAACTGCATTCCCAATTGAAACAGTGCAAGTTAGCTTGACTAAGATAGACTTTTACTCATCACTCAGTGTTGTTAATTAGAAAGGCGATGGGTTTGTACGGGTATGTTGTGACGTCAAGTGTTAAAAAAGGGGGGGCGATGAACTTTGGTTACAAATATTTAGTTTTTAATTTTCCCGGGTCAACGTGCCGCTCTGTTGATGAGTGGGAATGCAGTAAGCAGATGTGTAGGGGGGTGCAAGAAAAACAAAATGACGATCAAAAAGACTAAACTGAATTCCAACATCCAGATACTCACAACCTGAACACAGCATGGTTAATTTTATCATATTTTTAATATAGGTAGAGGGGTCGTTGTAGAAGCTCATTTTCGCTAAAGGTAAATCCCGTGACAAGCTCCTGGGTTTGGCCTTATTTTTTTGTTATTTCTTTGATATTTATTTTTTGCATTTTTGTTGCTTGGTTTTTTTCGTTTTATTTTTGTTCTTAGGTCTGTGATTTATTGGCTGATTGCTTGTTTTTTTCTTTTTTTTGACATGAAATGTATCCATTATTATTGTTTTTTTGTATTTTTTTTTTATTTATTTTGTTTCTAGGCTTCAGGCTTTCGACAGTGTGGTTACTGGTGTGGCTGTTCGGAATTGCGACGTTTAACAACAAACAACTAAAAAAAACTATTACGTGTCCGGCGCTTCGTTTATGTGCCTTCCCGCTCTTTCTTTTATGTGTGTAGTGTGGTTTGGGCAGTTTGGGAGACTTTGGGAGGTTACAAATTTGTTGGTGTTTATTCCCCGTCTAAAAATGTTTTTAACCATCTCCATTTTTTAATTATATATTTCCACACGAGTAACTGGGGGGGGGG